>VXBA01005360.1:454976-612147 GCA_013399895.1 Serilophus lunatus
TGGTGAAGGGGCTGGAGCACAAGCCCCATGAGGAATGGCTGAGGGAGCTGGGGTTGTTCAGCCTGGAGAAGAGGAGGCTCAGGGGTGACCTTATCACTGTCTATAACTACCTGAAAGGAGGCTGTAGTCAGGCAGGGGTCAGTCTCTTCTCTCAGGCTCCCAGTGACAGGACACAGTCTTAGGCTGTGTCAGGGGAGGTTTAGATTGGATATCAGGAGGAAATTTTCACAGTGAGAGTGATCCCCCACTGGAATGGGCTTCCCAGGGAGGTGGTGGAGTCACTGTCCCTGGATGTGTTTAAGGATAGGTTAGATGATGAACTTAGTGGTATGGTTTAGATGGTTTAAATGGTTTAGCTGGTATAGATGTTAGACTGATGTTGGGTAGGTTGTTAACCTAGGTAAAGGTTGGACTTGATGATCTCCATGGTCTTTTCCAACCTTATTAATTAATTCTGTGTGTAACACTGCCATAATAGAAGTGTAAATCAGAATCTTTTCCTCCATTCTAGGAAAGATCAAGTCTTCCCCCTCCCACAAGATTCAATGAGATTAATTCAGACTAAGGCATGTTTTGAATTCAGAACCAGCCATATTCAAAGAATTCTCACAAATTTTCAGGCTGAAAGAATATCTGCTCTCATTTTAAGACAGACCTTTCAGTGTCTAAATGGCATGAAGCACAGCAGTAATTCCCATCATTTTTCCCAAGGTCTTTATATTCTTGTTTATATTCTCAAAACTCTCAGAGTAATGAAGGAAACAAAGCACCATGTAATCCTGGCGGTGTCAGATTCACTGATCCGATGTGGTGTGCCATGCCCAGAATATGAAGTATGGATGATTAAAGGACATTCAGAGCATTCATAAATGAATGTGAAGAGTATTTGTGGCTTATGTGGAACAACTAAATCTGGACTGCAAAGAAGTCAGTCTGCTTTCTCAATGGGAAGTCAACATCAAATTAACAGCTGCCATCAGGAGGGAAAAAAGAGTTTTAAGTGCCTAAGTATTTATTTTGGACCAGTTTTCCTCAAGAAAACTATTATTCTGTCTACATTTCAGTTGCTTGCTCTTCTTTTAAAGCAGTATCTTTTAGTAGGCATAGAGCTCTGAAAACTATTGCAGCATCACAAAGGGAGGGATAATAGCTTTCATGTTGCCCTGTCCCAAGGTATTTCATGTCAAAATAACCCAGGCTCTGTCAGGTCCTGTGGATGGTGTTTTTCAAGTGTGATCCCTACGTGCAGCCTCTCAATTAGGAAATAGATTTCCATTTCCTCCAGAAATGTGATTCCAGAAGGACCTTGTCATGTAAAGTGTATTTTTGTCCAGAAGCTTAAAGCATCAGGTCCTGAGGATTGTTCACAGGATTTCTGGCCACATCTTTTCTGTTCAGGTGAGGAAAACCTGCACTTGAATACCAAGCACAAATCCCAACTGCAGATTGAAATTTTTCTGTGAAAACCAGATTTAATCCGTGATTCTGCCTAATCATTATGCACCTGCACCATTTCTGGACCCTGAGGCTCTGCCATTGTGGCAGTGAAAAATGAAGACTCCCAAGACAGCTGTTTCCAAAATGAGCAGAGCCTCAGCGTCCTGGTTCTTGCTGTCATCAGCTACAGTTCTCTTGTTAATTCACAGTGACCATTTGCAACCACTGGGGTCTCTGTATGAGGTTGTTGAAGCAAAAAAATACACTGGCTGTATGCATACTGAGAGAATCCATTCCAGGTTTGCTAAAATTCATTACATGCCTCTATAAATATTGCTCAAGAAAGGTATACTTACTTTACCCTCAGATCTGAGCTGTAGCAGTTTCTAAAAGGCTATTAATCTTCCCTGCTGTGGAACTGTGTTTGACTTAGGTCTGACATCAATTTTTCCCTTTGGTTTTCCTCAAGAGATGGGAGAGATGACAAAGTGAAGATGACCTGAAAATGTGGAATAGGGTGTGGGAGAACGTAAGTTTCTGTCAATTGCCTTGTCTCCAATACATCTGAGAGACTGAAAGCTAAACAGATGATATGTCATTAGCTCCTAAAAACACAGACATAGAAAAATGTCAAGTAGCCCCTTCTTAAATGTCAGATCAACATGTGCAAATGCTAACAGTTGCCTTTTGGGTGGAATCCGTGCTACACTGTGTGGACGTGGCATCCCTTAATGAACTCCTGTTCTACACAAGGCCTCCTACATGAACAGAACATTTAAGAGCTTAGGTTTTTATATTTCTCTGGGAATATAAAGCAATTATGTCTAGAAACCTGGCTGTTGTAGAAGCAACTACTAATTACAGGTAATTCAAATCAAACTTGAGGTAGGGTTAGGTTTCCTTACTCTATGCCTTTAAAAGGTTCTACCTAATATCAGAAACTTGAGTTGGAATGGCCCAAAAAGTAGATTTTTCAAAAGATGGACTCTTCTAAATGTAATTCCTCTCAGAAGGACTGTAGCAGAATGTTTCCAAAACACAGTATTCTCCTCATGCCATGCTGCCACATCTGTTTTCCTCACTGGGATTTATGTGATTAAATGGCAGTGCTGCCAGTGCAGGCAGCTGCCTCTCAATCCATTAGACCATTTGCCTCACTTTAATGTAGGTGGCTAAAAGAGTTCAGATCAACTAAATGCAGAGTGCTCATTCCTCTCCAGGGACTACTTCATCCTGGACATCTATAACATGAAATCAGACATCCAGGTTACAGAAATTAGTATCATCCATGTCATTTAATTGTCCTTTAGTGACTCTTAGGCAGACAAGCAGTATTGCCATTTTTGGCCACAACCTTGCCACCCTGTGAATCTTGTAAGTATTTAAGACAAAACAGAGATAGCCTGAAGCAGGAGAGAAATAAATGAAAGGGCATTAAAATGTCTTTCCAGATAACAGTCAAGCACATATAGTAAGAGTATGGAAACGGAAATAGTAATGACTTCCAGCAGGAGGTAAAAAGCAAGAGATTTGGGCTGTTTATGTACATGGTCTTTAGCTTTAGTTGGTGGAATGAGCTCCTAGCCACTAAACGGTCAGTTCTTTGGATGATTGAGCTCCTTTCCTCAGCATTTCATCTTTGAATGGCTTATGGTTGCATACACCCAATTGACTGACTTCCAAATTTTCTGGTGTCCCCTTAGCCCAGCGTCCTTCAAAGGCTTGGGGGCTCCTCCTGGCATTAGGTCACCTCAGAAAGACACTGGAGCAGAGTCTGAGTGCATCTAGACCATTAAAACACTCATAAGCATTTGAGGTCAGGCATGTCTTACATCCAGACACCGGATTTGTAGGTACATACAGCTGACCTAGTTGCTCCATGCTATAAAGATAGACAAAGACACAATCAGGGAACTATCCATCTGACTTATGCTAGATATATCCTTCAGGATGAGGTAATTTTTACTGTAATTCCCATCATCTCTATCGACATTTTTATCGAGATTTTTTTGATTACAGGAGATACAGATTTGGTGTCTTTATTTAGTATCACAAATTCCAGTCATTTGAATAGAAAACTCTTGGAGCATTTAATAGAGTCATAGAGTGGATATATCCATGTCATCAGAGCTATATGTTTATCTAGTCCCAAGGAAATGGTTTGGCAGGTTACAACTCAAATGTAAAGTGGGTTGGCTGTTAGATATGCTCTATATCTAGCTCCAAACTAGCTTGGCTCAGGGCACAATGCCCAGAGCTCAGCTGTGCCTGGATGCCTTTTGGTAACCTCTGCCTTGTCCTATCCTCCTGTGGCTCTTGCTCAGGTGCGATAGTGGAAGACAGGTGCCTTGAAGAGTTTGAGCTCTTGCCCCTTTTCATCAGACATTACTTCCCACCACTGAGACAAGGTGGCAGAAGATCCTGTCAAATGAACAGCAGGTTGCACAGTTCCTGTGCTATTTTTTTAGGCTATCCTGACTGCACTTGTTTTCTCTCCCTCTCTTATGGTTTCTCTGCTCTCCTCCATCAGTCAGGCTCATACCTACAATACCTCCATGAAAAGCTGCCTCCCTCAAGCAACCACAGCTCAGAAACCAAGCCCATGGCGTGACAAAGCTGTGCTTTGCCTTGTCTCTCACCCTGTATGACACTTCCCATGGTGCATCCTGCAGGCAAGAGGCCAGTGGCCACTGCATACTGAGATAGTGCCAGATGTGCCACGGGAACCCCTCTGAAGCTGCAGAGTTTGAAGTTGCAGCCCAGGGAGAGCTGTCACTACAGCAGCCAGGACTCAAGTATGTGCAGATGTAGCCATATTCATTTCTGTCCAGAATGTGTAATTTTGGACTGGCTGCTTTCCTGTAGCATAGACATGGACACAGATGCTGTTAAGAATATCTCCTGTTGTTTGATTTCATATTTTGCTTTCTTGTAACACAAAACCTAGGATTCCTCTGAGCAAGTGTGTACATTTTGTTCTGTAAATGGTTTAAAAGTATATTAAAATATTAATCTTCTTCCAAGCCCCAATATGCCAGGTTTCTGACTGGAACACAGTTTATTGGATGACTCACTGCAGATACATTGTATAATGGTATGATAGTCTGATAACCAGTGATTTACAGCTACAATACTTGGCACTGTCTTACTTTGAAAAGTCCTTTTATTGCTTATTTGTGTAACATATGGATACTTGGAATTTAAGAATCTTTTCATAAAACAGTGTTCTAATAGAAGAAAACCACAAGCAAACAAATTTTTAGAGCAAAGCAGCAATCAAACTTGAAGCTTTTCCTTTAAAATGCTAAGTTTAGAATGTTTGAAAATATATTGTATTGCCTTCAAACTGAATTTGAGTAAATCATGTCTGGCCTCCTTGGAAGCAGTACTCCCCTTAATGAGGGTCCTTTGCTGTCATGCACTGGAGAAGTTTCCCAGAGGTGAAATATGTTTATTTCCCATTAAACAAAGAAGTGCACATCTGTAGTGATAACCTATATAGATGGCTTGGTTTAAAATCGATAATCTTTGTTGGCCTGTTCTTAGCAATTTACTTGAAATGTCAGGCAGGGGCATTTGAGATGAGAGGCTTCATTATGTACATTGATGGGGTATCCCACCCTCATTTTCCATAGGGCAGGCTCACAAGAACTGGTGTAAAACACAGACCTCCCAACTTGTCAACCTGAGTCCCTTCACCCAGGGAAGCATTCAAAGGAATGAGGACACACAGGAGTCAAAGGAATTTTCTATGCCAGAACTTAGTCACACCTTTTACTCTGACTGAATTGCTAGGATGACCTGTTCATCAAAAAATAAAGCAACAAAAAAACCCAAACAAAACAAAAAAATCCACCAAAAAAATCTGTCCATTTGATATTACATTTTGATATTATTTTTAAAGGTAATGCTATGGGATTTATGTAGCCTGAGGATTCTGTCTTGATTTGCCCTAATGGGTAGTGGTGGTCATTAATGGTGTAGTTTTCTGTCCATAGGCTATTAATAATAACCAAGGAGAGCCTTAACAGAGAAATGACAAGCATATGCGGTGAGAGGGTGCTGGATTAACTGAGGACAGCAGCATGCCAATTACATTACCGTGCAATTGCAGGGTCCTGCATAGGCAGATGGACATTTGGGACTCCTTTGACAAGACTGGAACACTAATAATATTTGTAATATGTCAATATATGCTGCAAAACATCATAGACACCACTTCTAGTGCCTTCTTTTAAAAGGAGAAGAAATTCTTTTCTTTCTTCTCTGGGGAATGTTCCAGCATCCTTTCAAGTGCTTTCATTGCATACTGCAGCTAAGGCATTCAAAAAAGTAATTTTTTTCACACTTGCCTTTGCTACATAGCCCCAACCAGTGCAGGGCAGTGGTGACTGTCTCCAAGCTCTCAAACAGAGGAGGATGTTTTTATTCCTTTGGTCACGAGACAGGCACATCAACCTGAGCAACAGTTACAGGGCTGCGCTAGAAAGAACCAGCTATTTCCTCTCAGCCTGTGCTGTTCATGAATTAAAACCCAATCGGTTCAGTCACCTGCGCACCTGTAGACTGAAATTTCATGACACTTAACTCTCCTTTTTAGTGTGAAGATGCTGTGGTAATCCTTTCCTGGATTCGACTGTGCTGCATATTGTAAAAGACACAAGGACAGAGTCTCTGCCTCAAAGAATTTCCAACAAAACTTTTGTCTTCAACAGAAGATAAATACTCTAGACATGTTTTTTATATCAAAATTAACAGTCATAGAAACCTAGAATCATGGAATGATTTGGGCTGGAAGGGACCTTAAAGATCATCTAGTTCTAACTGCCTTGCCATGGGCAGGGACACTTTCCATTAGACCACACACTCAAAGCCACATCCAACCTTGCCTTGAACACTTCAGGTTAGAGAGAGTCTACAACCTCTCTGGGCAACCTGTTTCAGAGCCTCACCAACCTTACAGTAAATGTACCAGCCTTCATAGATTACAAGTCTTTACAGATTACAGTAAAGATTTATAAATTACAGTAACAAAATCAGTCAGTTATCTGGCATTGAACTGGTGGAAGATTTGCTTCTGTGTCATCTTGAAGTTTTAGTTTACTTATTTCTGAAAGAAATAAATATTATATAAAACTTGTTATTTCTGCAATTTTCTCAGTTAAGACTAATATACACCAAGATGTTGATTACATTTTTCATGTTTTATTTGTACCAATCCAGTTCTCGTCAGTAACAGACTCATCTCTTTTACTAGCTTTGACCTAAGACAAACAGTTTCTTTATTACAGGATAGCATTTTCACTGCATCGCTTAGCCACAGATTAAACATGCTGCATTTGCTAGATCATACACAGCAAAGACTGCTTTTTGTTGCCCTCTGAGTTAACATAATTTATGACAATGTATTACTGTGCTTAAGCTCCTTACATTAACTTTTCCTGCTAAATTCTCAGATTATTATATGTATCAAAGTACTAGTCACACCAATCCTTCATACTTTGCCAATGCTACTCTTACTTCTTTAACTTATTGTATCAGAAGTAATTAAATTCCTCAAAAACGTCATGTGTTGTCTGCATGTCCATTGCTCTAAAGGATAAGTAAAGGATCTCATTTTTAAAACCACAAGTGGTAAGTTCAGATGGAGGATACGGGAAAGAAAGAAATGTTGGGAAATGAAGCAAAGGAACTTAGCGCTGTAGCTGTCAAGGAGTGTGCTGTCTGTGTGCATTTTTTGGATCTTCATATAAAAGTTCCAGCCAAGACTGACTTGATTCTAGTGGAAGATATGTTCAGTCACTCTCTGATCAGAAGGTTGGTGATCAGTGCATAGAGCTGGCAAGGAGAAGCAAGGATACTCCATAGTGATCTCCCTTTCAGTTGGGCAATGTGAAATAGTGAAAGCATAAAGTTAAAATGACAGATTTGAAAAAGTACCATGGATTTTATTGCAGAACTCACCATTTGTGCTCTGCTCCTCTCCAGCTTCCAGGCTGAAAGGCTATTCCTCGAGCCCTGGTGACTGGATGGACTGCTGGGGCAACATTGGCACTGGCAGGAGCATGATAAGCCCATGTGCAACATGCCAGCACCCTGAGTTACTCCCACTAAAGTCATCAGAGAAACCATGTCTTCAGCTCTCAGGTGGATCCTGTGACCCACAGCTTCTCCCTGGAGACCCCCACAGGGGGACACGGTCCTGGCCCAGCCCAAACCTGGGACACAGAAAACTGCTATGATGGCTCAGGAAGTTTGCTGACATTTTAGAGGCCAGGGTGGCTGGCTGATGCTGGAGGTGGTGCTGCCTGAACATATATACAGTCTCTAGGAAGCTCCTGTCAGTCAAGGTAGCCCTTGTAGGAGTGGGTGATGGGTAAGGGGAGAAGGGAAAAAGGGCAGCCACCATTTGGGGCACTGTATTGAGCATGAGCGAGGGAACAGGGCAAGAATCATATTGACACATACCTATGAAAAACAGTCAAAAAAATGCTCCAAGAGCCTTAATGAACACCTTTTCCCACAGAAAAAGAAGCAAATACTTTTTCCTTTTTAGTTTGTTTTTTATTGGTGGTGATGGTGGTGGTTATTGGTTGGTGAGGTTAGGCTGGGTTGGGTATGCAACCTTTTTTGAACATACTTTTAAGAACTGTTCAGGCACAGTGTGGAAAAAAAGATGTGACAGCTTGTTCTGTTCCGTGCGATGAGCAGAGAAAATGAATCACCAGAAAATAAAAATCAGTCCTTCAAACTAATCCTTTCAGAATCCTATATCCCAACCTATCAATAAACCTATATTTTCATGAGCATGAAGTTGCACTGAAAGTATTCAAACAGAACTAAATAACAACATGTTTGAGCAATTACTTTTGGAATGTTTTTAAGCAACAAAAGGTGATTACTGGACGGATAACAAGCTTTTCTGGTCCAGAGGGGCAGTCCAGAGGACACAGAACATGCAGTCCTCTAGTCGCTGAACTGCCAAAATATCTCTAAATAGACAAGTAAATCTTAATGACATCTTGTACAGTCTATCACCGCTGTGACTTCAGATTTCCAGATAGCATGTGGTGCTCCCCAGGAGTAGTGGGTCTCTATCAACACAGCAATGCCCACTCACTTCTCCTGGCTCTCCTGGGTGCTGGTGGCAAGGACATCCAGGTGGAGGACCTCACTGTCCTCTCCAAGGAAGTGAAGGGGCATGAGATCCTTTCAGAAGAAGAGCAGTGTCCCACACAAGATGGCACTGGTGGAGTAGTGGACATGACATGCCTCCCTCTACCATCTGCCCACTGCTTCTCAGCATCTTGAAGCCACAGTCTTTGTCAAGGTCTATGTCTGCAACCTTATGTGAACTGTGTGTGGGAATTACTTCCCAGGCTCCATTTAGCTCCACAGGTTACTTTGTTGTTTTGTCAAAATAAAGTAAACCTGTCCTCTAGCAAAGAGGAGAAGGCAGTATTCCTGGTACCCTGCCCAAAAAATCTCCACTGCCAACAGCACTTGCCCTTTCTAAAGGAGTGGGTTCAGAGCTGGGTGTTGTTTAAAAAGTGACTCTGGCTTAGTCTAGAGAGCTGAACAAACCTCAAAAAATTCTGATCTAAAGAAAAATCACTCTATCTGGAGCTCTATGTTACTGTCCTCTTCACAGCCTTCCTTTTAACGTCTAGAACAAGTTGCTTGTTTCAGTTCTGAGAAATACCAGATTACTGACTTTTGAAGGGAATTTTTTTGGTATGTGGTATTTATAGAGTGGTGTTATCAAAATTCGTTTATATTTTTAAGGTTCAATTAATCTAATTTATAAAAGTTTAAAATCCCTTTCACTGATAGGTGCTGAACAAACCCAGCAAGAGCTAGTGATTTTTGTTCCCCTTTGCTTTCATATAGCCTAGCAGAAACATTTGTCTTTGCCTACCTAAATGCAAAATGCTGGTCAAGTGTTTGACTTTTTCTCATTTGTCTAATAGGTAAGCTGCAAAGTGCTGCAATTCTTTCATCAGTACATGCTGGGCTGTAACTACTTCTGGATGCTCTGTGAAGGCATTTATCTTCACACGCTGATCGTAGTGGCAGTGTTTGCTGAAGAGCAGCGTTTGCATTGGTATTACCTCTTGGGCTGGGGTATGTATGTTATGATTTGAAGCAAGATTCTTTCAGATGTTTGAATTCTTCTAGCTACGTATCTGTATTTTTCTATTTATGTCACAAGATCATAGCTTAAGATTGAGTTCTTGGGTCCTAAATTGGAATGCATGTATTTGGATGGGCTTAGAGACTTACAGAAAAACAGCAGGAGTCAGTATCTATTACTTGTTGCATCTTGGGATTTCCAGAAAGAAAATGCTTAGGTTCTGTTAAGAAAAGCTTTGGGAGAGAAATATATTTCTATTCAAACATATCTCTTTCCTGAACAGAAGCTCTCTATTTTTGTCACATATGCAGAAACATGAATACATTTTTTTCTGGAATGACAAAAAGGAAAGATCAGTATCTCACAAAGTGAAAAAACACAGCATGGAAAAAGAGGAAATAGAATATCTCTGGAAATGAACCCAGTATCATATATTTTGATATATGTTGTTTTAAAGGAAAAGGTTCAGTTTTACCTGTTGAATAGATAATGACTGCTGTCAGCGCTGTTTTTGTCAAACAACAATGAACTCTAAAGCATTTCAGAGATATATCTCAATGATATTCTATGGGAGAGGTTACAAACTTGCACATTATGAATGCAAACTGCGTATAGTCACATGCATATTGCCCAAGGAACCATGACTAGGTCTGGTTCTTCATCTCCAAATATGCAGATCTCTTCCATTTTCATAAAGGAATACCTTACCTTTTAATTCTAAGCCGCAGCAATTCATCCTTTGGACAGTCTGGTCCAATAAAAGGCCATATAAATACAAGCAGTATATTCCAATGGAATCTCTTTTATATTTAAATCACTATTGTAAATCCAGTCCACATCAGTATTGACAGAAAATCAGTATCAAGAGCTTTTTCACACTTTTGGAACCGTGAATCTCTGGCCTCATTCCATTTTCTGGTAAGGCAGTTCCCATATCTTGAAAGCACTGGTGCAACAAAGCAGCAAATGACAGACTTTTATCCATTGTGCCACTGCACTTAGGGATGTTCTTGCAATCACAATGTAAAACAGATACAATTTACTCTATATTCTCCATCCTCTTTGAAGATGTTATGCTTTTTCGATATTATTTCATTTACAGCAGGAAATTAGAAAAATAGCCTTATTGCTCAAACAGATTAAAATTAGGAATTTTAAAATTAGAATAATGAATAATTAGATAATGAGACCAGAGGAAAATGATCCAGTTCTAAATGTTCAGAAGAAATTTACAACACTGTCTTTAACTGATTTTTAGGCATCCAATATTGGGTCCTAAATAGGCAGTAACAGAAAAGTGGAAAGCTTTTCCTCTCCTATTTGGATTTTCATTTAAAAGTCTGGTAACTTACTTTCTGCTTATAAGATAAGGCTTTATTGGTCTATGGGTACTTACATGAGACATCTAGAAAATCAGCATGGTTTTCTAGATTATATGGATCTTAGTACCAGATAACTGTTTCCAAGCATGTTAAGAATTTCTTTTTTATAAGAATGCCAACATGCACCTTTTTTTTCCTTATGAGAATAGCATCTTTTCTGAAAAGAGAAGGATCCTGTCATTAAAAGTATGTGGAACATTATGAGCTCCTTAATGAAATGAAGGCAACCCTCCTGAAGAACTTTAAATCAAATTAAGGTTTCTGGACTTTGTCAATCCAAATAGCTGAGTCTTCTTGGAGCAAGCAACTATTCTATCACACAATTTTCATAGTTCAGAATATTTGAATATAAAAAGTCTCATAGGACTCTGAAATGGCAGCCATATGCGAAGAGTCATTTTAAACATTTCCTTCCAGACAAAGTTTATTCCATTTTCAAGTCTTGAGAATAAGGCTTCCCAAAACAGTATCATTCCATATCAAATTATGCAAGAGGAATACGATCATAAACTTTTTTCTGGTGACATTCAGTTTAGGCAGTGCAATTTAATGCAACTGTGACATCTAGCCTGCAGCGAAAGCTTACAAGCTAGCTGTAATACTGCTGAGAATGACACTAGCACCATAGTGGATACTTCAGTGAAGTTACTTGGCAAGACACTCATTAGTATCTGCAGTGCTGCCTGAAAAATAGAGAGGCTGTGGTAATAGGGTGATGATATCTTAAGAAGGAAAAGGTTAATAAAAATGGACACAACTTCTGAAAATTATGTCTGCAGCCTTTTTAATGAAACTAGATGAATATTTGAACAAAAAGTGGTGATCATTAGCACCTTATAACTAAAGTAGAAATTATTTATAGCAAAATGATCTCATTAGGGCCATCTGACCAACCCTTAAGTTTGTATGAATCAGTGTAATTCCACTGATTCGAGAAGCAGTAGTAACACAGTCTAAACATCCAGCTGTGTTAATCAATGGAGAGAGATATATTTCTCCATAGGGCAACATAGAGCAACCAGAGCAGACTGTGCTCTGAATTACAATTCCAGAGGCAAATGTACAATACAAGATGACATTACTCGTTATTCATTGCTATTGATAATGTCTATGCAAGAAGATTTAGCTTATTTATTTGGAAAAATCACTAATAACACTTGCAAAATAGCTTTATAAGAAAAATAAAAATATGAGCAAATACAAAAATTTCTACAAAAGTTTTGAGGTAACTAGATCAAATCTAACATGGAAAGATGTATTTCAAGGCTGTTGCTATCAGTTGACCCTTTCTCTGGGAACTGCTGCTGGGGATGTAGTTTCTCCTTTTTTATTGTTTCATTGGGTCAAGAAATCATCATTATGAAGGGAAAGAAAACAGTATCAACTTCAGGCAGCTTTACCCGTATAATAGTGAAAAGGGAATAATTAGGGAATTATTTGGACAATGCTAAAACAGAGTGCCTTCCAAATTGTCCTGAAAATATTGGTGTAATTGCAAGTTCGTGCTATAAAGGACTTGGCATGACTTAAAGGAATATGTCATATTTTTTCCTGGGATGGCTGGGGTAACACCTTGTGTGCTGGTGGGACTCTGTAGTGCTACAAGTTACCCAACCCTTCAGAACTTGGTGCTTCACTTCTCAACAACTCTGCCTTTTGGCCCTTTAAAAGAGAGGAGCAACATCTAGCTCTAGAAGAGCCCTGCCAGCCTGCACCTAGAAATCTGACCCATAGAGAATAATGAGCTTCTTTACCCTGTAACTGACCAATGAAGACTTTCTGTTGTATTCTTAAGATCTGTTTATGAGTTTGTTGCACCAAATATCCTAGGCTAATGCATTTAGCAGAAGAATAAAGGTCTCTTTGCATCATGTGGCTCACTCTACTTGCAGTATTCCAGGCCAGAGTTTTCAGCTGAAGAATTTTTGCTGTTATAGAAAGGCCCCTTAAAAATTGCATTTGTTTGTCTGTCAATGAAACTGGCCCAGACCTGCTCCATTTCCCAATCAAAATTATTTTCTCAAGGTGTCAGTCCCATAAGCTCACCCTGAGGTTGGAAGCAACTTTCTTTTTATTCTGAGCTTTTTCTTGTTTTCCTATGCATCATCACCCAAAAAGAGGCATTCTGCAGCTGGAAGCCAAGTCATCATTTTCTAACAACATGTTAAGAAAGCAATCCGGTTTGTTCTCCCACAGCTGCATTGCCCTTCCAAGTTAAATTGCAATAAGAACTTCTTTTTGGCAGTAGAATAAGTAGCTATTGCTTAAAGATATCTGGAGACATTAAAGCAGCCTATTTACATACATTTTTGACCTTATTCTGACTGCCCACAATATGGCTAAGGATTCTCTTACTCTTCTAAAATAGTTTATAAAATCACTAACACCTGAGGCAACGAGGAGCCAGGTTCTTCTCTCTGTGACTGATCATGGTCACAGCAGGGTACTTTTACACATTTTCATTTATAATTATAGAATAACCAAAGCTCAGTAGAAACATCCATAGTTTTTAAAGAACAAGCAGCAGTAACACCAAAGGTGTACACCAAGCTCCCTAAAAAGGACAGACAAGAGGACATCATCTCCCCACTAGCCAGCTGTCTGTATATGCAGGTTGTGCAAACTGGGGTCAATGTTATAGTGCAGGCTCTCCAGTTCCAATTCCTTAGCCTATGGCGAGGAATATGGCATACAAGAAAGCTGAAGGAAGACAGACAGGAATGGACCAGACCATCACTCTCAGTGTCAGTCTGGAAATAAGAATTTGAGCTTTCCACTTTGTTGAGCATTGCATGTTCCCAAGCCTAGTGCAAATTTACTCCTGTCAGTTCCCTGTCAGAGCAGTGGACTCCCATGAGATGTCACAAATAAGTTAGGATATGTGGATTTATGATATCCACAGCTCTTCTCCCTGATGAGATAAAGCTGCATGGGATGGGTTTGGCTGTACAGGGGCTGAGAACCTACAGAAGATATTGCAAATCCCAATCCCCCAGAAACCTCCTGGCTCCAGGTTTATTTTGCCGTTGGCTCTAAAAGAGAAACTTTTTTGCTCTGTTATTTATTGCTCCATAATCTGGCACACAAGTTAATGTGCCTCTCTCTTGCTCAACAGTTATTTACATGGTTTTAACAAGTGTCCCTGGTTTCCTGAGGGAATACTTCTCTGAGAACAGAATGATCCCTGCATCCTTCCCACACTGCCTGCTTACACCCTTCACTGCGCAAGCCACAGCAGCACAGGAGAGCCTGGCAGCAGCTTTGAAATGCCCAGGAGAACATGCTCTGTGGGCTTTGCTTCTCATTTTGGCTGCCTTGAATGTTAATCCCTTTGCATTTCACCATTGAGGTGATGCCAGGGCCTGAGTGTAATAGTATTACAGTTCTTTCCTGAAAACTCTGATTTCACATTCATATGTTTTGTGGACAAGAGACTTAATAGAGTGTGAGATATGTGAAATTCAAGCTAAACAAATACCAAGATTGATCTATAACTTTAATTATTTCAGGGTTCCCTTTAGTACCAGCATCCATTCATGCTGTTGCAAGAGCCAGATATTTCAATGACAAGTGAGTACCATACCTGTTTTTGAAGGAACATAGCATTATTTAACTATGCTGCAAATTTTATTCAAGTTAATAATGTTAATGTTGTATTTCCTCTCCAGCTGCTGGATGAGTGTTGACACACACTTGCTCTATATTGTTCATGGACCTGTAATGGCAGCTTTATTGGTAAGAATATTATTTGCTATCAACTGTTGAATAATTATTTTAGAAATGCCACTCACCTGTACAGAATAGAAGTTTCTGTACTTTCAGTATTTTGATCTAAACTCAGAAGTAGCTGGAGGTTTTCTCTACTCAGTGTTACAAGGACAGGTTCTCAATACTTTAAAAAGATGAGTCCTGTGAAGAGACACCCCAGTAAAGACTTCTGAAGCAAACAGAATCACTAACTGCTTTTGAAAATCAGGACAGTCACCCTATCCCAGTGTAACTTACTTGCGATGAATACACTGCATTTATGAGACACCAATGAGGCATTTATCTCTTACTTAGCTGGGGTGAGCTGAGCACAAGCTGGTGGCTCAGGACAAGTTTTGCTGGTCACTGAATTGGTAGGGCCCAAAGGCAGAGAGCTAAACATGTCTAGGGAAGGGACTGGACTGGGCTACCTAAGTAGGAAGACAAGATTCAAAGTGCAGCTTGGCAGTGTGCATTCATTCAACATGTGGTATGCCTTCCTGAAAGGTGCAGAAAAGGTTTTATTCAACCCAAACCCCAAGCTCACCTCAGTGTGTCACCCAAGATACACTTTCAGCTTTCATGCTGTCTCATACAAACATCTGCATGGATGTATGTGCAAAAAATTATCTCAGAGATCAAAAGGTAGGGCAGTGAGTACTGGCAATACCTTTGAATAAAGAAACAACTTCCCATCTAATAGCTGAAAAAAATCCAAAAATCTTTCTACCCTTTCTTGAGAAGCAGTCTTGAATATCAGCAATGTGAAGGAGCCCATCCTTCCCTCTCATATAGATTCGTCCTACAGAAACACATCTATTGTGAGTTTATTGGTTCAATATTGCTTGCATCTGCTGTTGTAATGTGAATTAACACCTAGGAGAAGCCATTCAATCTTTATTTTTAACATCATGATCCAAGTCTGAACATCTTAGTCACAAAGAATTAAGAAGGGACTGCTTTTTATGGAAAACAGAGCAATCTTTAGCTTTTTTCAAAATAAGACATTGTAATTTCTGCCTTGTGCTTATACCATTTCCAGTCTCATTTTTCTTGTGGAGATGTCAATGTCTACAGAACGTCCTGCTTGATTTGCTACAAGAATCCCATAATGACAGACTGACTCAGAATAGCTGAAAGTTTTTACCTCTGTAAAGTCTTTCTTTTGCGTTATAGTTACTTTCAGAAATTCGAAAAGTGATGGTTAAGCAGAGTGAGGGAAGTCAGAATAGGATGAAAAATAAGGTTTAGATTTAATGCTGAACGGGACCTCAGAAGTAATTTATTATACTTTTTTTCCAGTAGAGGAAAAATGTAAAACAGTTGAAAGGACACTCAGTATATTTAAAAAGTGATAAAATGCTTTGCCAAAGCTTACTGATTCAGTGTTCTGAAAGAATCAACTGAAATTTCTCATGTATCTATGGAATTTGAGCTATTGAAGTTTGAGTTTTACCTATGGAATTTTACACAAGTAAAATTAACGCAAGTTATGCAACTTACATTCTTATTTTAAAAAGTCACCTGAAAAAAAGTCTATTAAAGTTCAAAAGCATAGGTGTCTGATTTTACTGTAGCACAGTGGAAGAGAATGATCTGAGTAGATTGAGAAGGGAGAAGTCTGTGTTGCCTAGGATTTCCACAGGGTAACCACTTGGCTCATTATCAGCCTGAGTCTGCCCTCCCCGTTCCTGCAGGCTCTCAGCACATCTGCAAGAAGTTCTCTGTGAAGCCAGGGTCAAAGGTGGTTTCTCTATGCTGAAATCAGAATTCCAGAAATGACTGAGGAATTGAGATGCTGAGACTTGGCAACATTGACTGTAAGAGTCAGGGGCAAAATTTTCTGAAGCATTTGGCATTTCTGCCCTGAGACAGCAAGTGCTATCTTTTACCTGTAGGTAGATTACCACAGGGTCTCAGACATCTGGGGGAGGCAAGAGGTAGCCTAGGTTTTCCTCAAGAGCAGCCTTACCCTCCTATTGGCTTCACAAGCCTGAAGTATTGGCCTATGCATTCCTTAGGGAAATTGCATGCTCCTATGGGGTCCCATGTGCTTAGGTACATGCTGGGGTTTGTCTAACCTGGAAAGATACCTCAGTAACTGTCGGACTCAGAATTGTTCCAGGGGACAATTCGTCCACCTCACTTAAACTCTAGACATAAAAATGGGATTAAGTGTTCTTTGGAGATCCTAAATTTCCCCACATCAGTGTCAAAACATCCAGTGCTTCCTAGAACTGATCCCTGCTTGCCTGAAGCATCCATAAAGGCTTCGTAAGAGTGTAGAGCTGCCTAACATTCTTTTTAGGTACTTTATCTTTTCAAGGTACTTTCCAAGACATGACTCTCCAGGGGCTGCCCATTATGAAATAAAATAAAGCTACAAAGCTACACTTTAGTGCTCTTTATATGCTCTGTATTTTTATTTTGAATGTCTTGTTAATTTGCCTGCTTTCACCTACAATGGCTTTGGTTTTGCAGGTCAATTTTTTCTTTCTGCTTAACATTGTCCGAGTTTTGGTGACAAAGCTGAGAGATACCCACCGTGCTGAGTCCAACATGTATATGAAAGCTGTTAGAGCAACTTTAATCCTGGTGCCCTTACTAGGAATTCAATTTGTTATTATTCCCTGGAGACCAGAAAACCGACTTGCTGGAGAAATATATGATTACATCATGCATATATTAATGCATTACCAGGTATGTTATACAGTAGCAACTTCAGTGTAGTTGAAATATTTGCTGTTAAGCTAATATAGTCAAATATCTGTTGCCAGGGTTTTCGCCCTAAAGCTGAAAATAACACTGGGTTTTAAATTCTTTCCCAACCACTTTCTCGTTATTGGATTATCTGCCTCTGCACAAGCAGCACCACTGTGTAAAGAATAGGGAAAAGATAGGGGAAATAATGTAATAAGTAGACAAAATTATCAGATTACACTATTTCTAAACTGTGGAGAGAGAACTGAGTTCACAGAGGGCTTTTGTGTTGAAACACAATTTTTGTTGAGTGCTCAAATTGACTGAAACTGATGTTGTGTGTTAATATTAAAATAAGCTGTGTATGCAAACTGTTGTACAGAGGGAATGCCAATGCACAGAAGTAAAAAGTGAGACAACTAAGCTTCATTTAGGAGCTAGAATTTCATCATTCAGCAGTTTAAATTAACAGACTGACATTATGATTTCTTAAATGCTTTGAAAATGTAGGCTCACTGAGTAAATTTAATTTATTTTATTTTGAAAACAAAACATCACAAACTTAAATGATTTTAAATGATAGATTGTCCAGTTTACTGATTGGAATATGTCCAATCCTATGTCGACTAGGAAAGGCAGATTTCCAAGGCATTTGTGAATAGTGGTCAACATGGATGAATATGGTGACCTACTTCTTGTTTCCTTTCATACAGAAGCTAAATGCAGAAATTATTTTAATGCTGCAGTAAGAAAACAGCTTAAAAAATCAATGGTGCCTTTTCTGTAAATGAAGTCATAAAAAGTGCTACCAAAATCTATGCATCTTGCCAAGTTATATTTTCTGCTTATTGCCCTTATCCCTTCAAAACTGTGGGTGTGCCTACTACTGCCTGCATGGAATAACTGAAGGTCTGGGTTTGAAGTGTATGCCATCTTATATTACAGTTCTGCTTAAAAGGAATGAGAGTCTGTTTCCTCTATTGTTACCTGTGTTGTCATTTCCTCAGTGGCAAGAGCTATAAAGGAATATGTTCAAATTAGTTTTTTGGTGACAAGTTACTTGCTTACAGTTTTAGCAAGTTAGGATAAGATAGAGGGTTTACTCTCAAAATATCTTTCAAATCCTCTGAGGTTGTTGGAGAATTCTAAAACCAGTTATAATTGTCCTAATTAACAATTCTAAATATAATCACTATGCAATAGAAAGGCATCAAACTGAGGTTAAAAGGGAATTCGTACTGATGAAGGGGCTTGGGTGAGGGAGAGATCCAAGTTGGTAAAGTTTCATCTCTGATGGGTCCTTTCGCCTCTCACAGAGGAGCTCTTGACACCTCTGCAGTATTAATCTCAGTGTGCTTCATGCCAAAATTTGGCCATTTGAGAGGGATTTCTAATTATATTCTAAAATAAACTTTCTTTTGTGCATATTTAAGATAGCCATATAATCATCCCTCTAGTGCTCGTTTTCTTCTAGTACTGATTATGTAATTAACAGATCCTGTAGTATCTCGTGTAATGGCTGTGTTTCTCTGTTAGCTGTTGTGCTTTCATAAACCACAGCACAGCCTGCCTCTCCAGAAAGCAGCAGTAGTCTATTAGTATCTGCATCTTCTGGCACGTCAGTCATATACAAGCAGGAATCATGGGCACAATTACAAAATTTTTTTTGGTGGAAAATTTAATACAGGCTTCATTTTTGCACTGGTTAAATGAATAATTTTTATGCCTTTTCTGGAACAGAAATACAGACAGTTTTTCAACAGCATGTCACTGCTTTAAGTGAGCATGAAAGTTTGATATATAGTTCATGTATGCAGAAATGGTGCATGCAAACACTGGAGTTTATTGTAAAACTCAGAGGATTGAAAATGAGAAAGAATTTGCTCACACAAGAAACCGTGTAAAGGTATTTCTTTCAGAGAACAGTTTTCCAGTTAAAAAAAAATACATCAAGATGCTACATGCTAGGTTTCCTCTGCTGAAGTCACTTTTGAACAACAGAAGCCAGCCTGGTTTTGAATTGTCTTGCTCCTTTTGCAATACTATCTTCAATGCTCACCATTTTAAGCAGAAATGTTTTTTCAAATATGCCTGTAGGAGGAAGTCACAAACACTGTATGTCTATTGTATATCTATTTCACATAGTCCAGATTCTTCTTAAAATATTCGTAGAGCAGATTTTTAAACGATTAAAAAAAGAAGACTGGCTTTTGTGCTGCAAATGTGAGTGTATGTACTTTTTCAGCCCAGCTAGCAAATCTCTCATGGATCCTGCCGAAGTAGAAAGCAGTATCTCTCCTCACTATCGCCAGTATCAGTTCTTCAGTGTCCAGAATATTGAAATGAAGATGGCACCAGGAAAAAGAAAGCTATTTCAACCATTATGTTGTGGTTTAACCATAGCCAACAACTCAGCCCCACAGAGCCTCTCACTCAATCCCCACAATGGGATGGAGGAGAGAATTGGAAGGGGAGAAGTGGAAAAACTCACGGGTTGAGATAAATACAGTTTAATAGGTAAAGCAAAAGTCATGTAAGCAAGTAAAGCAAGACACAGAATTCATTCCCACCTTTCTATGGGCAGACAGGTGTGCAGCAGTCCCCGGGAAAGTAGGGCTCCATCAATCATAAGGGCTACTTGGATTAACAAATGCCATCACTCCTAATATCCCCCTCTGTATTTTCCTTCCTCTTTATATGCTGAGCATGACACCCTATGATCTGGGATATCCTTTGGATTAGCTGGGATCAGCTGTCCTGGCTGTGTCCCCTCCCAAATCCATTTGCACCCCCAGCCCACCTGCTGGTGTAGTGGAATGAGAAGCAGCAAAGGCCTTGACTCTGCAAGTTCTGCTCAACGAAAGCTGAAACATCCCTGAATTATCAAAACTGTTTCCAGGACACATCCTCAGCCCCATACAAGCTACTATGAAGAAAATTAACTCTTATCACACACAAAACCAGCACACCTTAATTGGAATGACATGAATGGATTTGGATGCTGTAGGAGCATTGGTGAACACACAGCTAGTTTATTAAACAGAGCTCCAAAATTAAGCACCATAAAGCAAACATTTGCACTGCAGAAGAGCCAATGAGTTGCAGATGTACCTTCAAAAGCCTGTTAAGGTGATGCCGAAAGCACATGAAAGATGCAAACTCCCTCAGGGTCTAAAGCATTGGGGTACAGGATGTGCTGGCTCCTTACACACTTCTGACATGAACACATCTATGAAAAGCCTGAAAAGCCCCATCATGCTGTCCAGTGAAGATGAAATTACACACCTGGGCAAAGAGAGTGCTTCCTGCAAAGGAGTGAAGCAGCAGCAGCCCTCTGTCCCGGACTCAGGTCTCCATTCGAAGATAAAGCAAGAGAGATGTGGCTTCTGCGTGATACCCTGGCAAGGCTTCCTGCTGGCCCTGACAGGGTACCTCTGCTGGCTCTGGGGCTGCTGCAGCCACTTCCTTCACCCTTGGAACCACTGAAAGTCTTTTGAGGAGTTCCAGGCTGCAAAGAGATTGGAGCGCTGTGCTTCTGTCAGAGGTTCTGCTGCTAATGGCCATTATCCCAGCTGACGTCAGTCCACAGCAGAGGCCTCACAAGAAAAAAAGAAGAGTAGAAAGATACAATAACTGCATGATGCATTAGTTAGTCCCACATATAGACACACTTCCCAGATGCTCTTGGAACAAGCCCAGGGATTAACAAACTTCTGCTTGCGAGCTCTCTCCACCAACTGACCCATCTCACTGAATTCTATTTCTACCACTTTGCAGCTGGGTTTGAAGAGGCTGTCAGGTTAGGTAACATGGCACTCTCAGTGTGCCAGAGAAGAGTGAGCCATGGAGGTCCGTGAGGGAGCAGTGGAGGAACAGCTCTGAAGCAACAGAAATACACAAGCACTTAAAGTTACTCTTCTTCTCAGTACATTGCCGACTGTGGCCCTAAATGTACATGTCTTCTTCTAATGTGAAATTAAAATGCTATTCAACCTAAGATCTTGAGGTTTATTGTCAAATGAAAAGGGTTTTTTCTGTTAAATGGAGAATAATCAAAGTTTTCTTTCTATCCCTTCTGTGCCACTCAGCCGCTGCTAAGAAGCATCCTCAGGAGCAGCACCCACCCTGCCAGGCAGGACAATGGAAGCTCACAGGGGCCTGATATGGTACAAGGATATTTTGAATCTTTTAGGCCTGTGTTTGGACCACGTATAAATCCCTCCTGCCTCCAAGTTTTAAATTTAGCTTCCTATGCAGCTTCGTGCAGAACAAAATTAACCCATTTAAAAGCAGCCTCCTAAAAATAGTGAGATATTTAGAAGGGATATTTAGATATTTTAGAAGGTATTCAATCCATCTGTTCTCAATTTAAAGGGAAATAAATATCTTCTGTGATGCCAAACCTGACAGAAATATTTTCTCCTTCTGTGCAACGTTAAGATTATAACAGTGCATTTGACAACATAAGTGGGTTTTTTTTTTTATTTCCTGGCCTTTTTTCTTTCTTTGCATTATTAGTAATTTCGAAACTTTTTAATATTTTGAGCCAATAAAAGTTGAAGAAAATATTTTTTTGAAAGCTGAATATTACAAAGTGCCATTTTTGTATGAAAAATTCATATACAAAATAACAGTAATAAAAACTCCAGTAGAGAGCAAGAAGAAGCAAAAAATGAGCTTTGGCTGATTGAATGTCTCCATCATTTTGCAGCAGGTGTGCTGCCATCTTCAGCCTTCTCATCACAATCTCCTCACCTCAGTAGCAGCAGAAACTAAACAGACACGTTCTTTTCTTTGCTTTTTTTGTTTTGGCACCTAACATAAATGAAAAATTTATAACCTAGTCATTTACCTCGGAGATGCTGTATGAATGTGCTGTGAATGAAGATGGTGAGGAACGCCTTGTTGTTTTTCTCAAAGCTTTTTACCTTTGCTGAAATAAGAGAGATAGTACTGGAATGTACTTTATGATGAACCTCAGCCATTATTTTGGGGGGTTTTGCAATCCGAAAGTGACAAGTGAATGGACACGGACCAAAATCCACACAGAGAATCAAAAATTGATTTTCTGTATTATGATCATCTGTTCAATTACATGTACCACCATCTTCTACCATCAATAATAAATAAATCATCCCACTGAAGCCCAAACAGCAACACAGTGTGTAATTAAGTAGGGCAGAAACTAAGGACATGGTCAGGAAGAGCAGGAATAAGTATATGTATCTATGCTTTCTTGGTTTTTTGAAGAGATAAGCTAGAACAAAAAAACCCAAGAGTATCAGAAACCTACGTAAATTTGCAGTATCTGCACAGGTATCTTTCATTTGTTTCTTTTTAACATGAGCAAATTACAGGAATTTCTCTTCAAGACACTCATGTGTTTTAGGAGGGTGAGATGCAAATTAAATGCCTGTCAAGCAAAGAATGTCCTTGAACCAGTATAGGCACTTTAATATAGGGAAAACTCATTACAGTGTCAATAAGGTACATGAAGGTCTGAGAACTGCTGACCTTAGACAATCCCTAATGCATGATTCAGGTGAAAGCCACATTTGTCTTCATATAGCTCCAGAAATAAAGAATTTCAGAAGTCATTAAAGGCCTCAAAAAAACCCTCAAAATAAATATATATTAATTTCTGCTTTCAGTATCACAAAAGACATTATCTTGCTGGGAGCAGACAACACATCACAGGTCAGTTAAACAACTCCACACCGTGGCAGAGAGGTATAATTGACCTAGAGATTTTATCCTCAGCAAGAATTGCACCCTGAGCAAAAACTATCAGCATTTAGAGAGAATATGAAAGGTATGGGTTAAAGAGATTTGAGAAATAACCCATGACCCTTATATTAAGTAATTAACCTGCATCCAGTCTCTCACATGTTTTAATAGATTCACTGTGTAATTATAGTCATCTCAAGCCCTTCTGGCTCCAAAGAGACAAATCTGGTATCTGCTGCTGATATCTCTGTGCTTTCAGCTCACTCCAAACTAGAAGAGCAGCTGAAAGGGATAAGAAGCATCACCACATCTTCCTCTTTAGCTCTTCTGTGAGAAGCTGTCTGAAGGAAACACTAGTTAAGGGAACTACACTCTCAAACAGAAGAAAAGTGGAACAATTACATGTTGCAACAGGGGAATTCAAACATCGTACAGGAACTGAAATGGAAAATACTTCATGTTAATGAATTCTTTCTTTGGTGAACTGCAGTTCCCAAATTTCCCCTAAACACTCCTGCTGAAGAGCAAACTCAGAAAAAATTTCTCCACTTCTTTCTCTCCTCCTACTATCTTTTGTGTTTGCCAAGCCTTATGTGGACTGTCCATTGACCTTCCCTGCTCCCAGAGATCTTTTCCCATTACGGCTGACTGCTGTTAGTACAAACACATTTAGCAAAATAGTGAGAGCCCTGATGCAACCATGCACCATGTAGTTCAAGAGTAGATATTTTGCAAGACTGTGCACTTCACTGTAGTGCACACAGCGTGAAGAATATCAGTGCAGGCCACTAGGAAGTGTCATATTTGCTCCCCTTGCAAAAATTTTGATTTAGGGAAGTCTAGTCTAACAAAGTACTGCTTTAGAGGCATAATATTTTGTTTGACTTTTTGGTGGTTCTCAGCCCAGAGTTTATGGACAAGCTTATTGTATGCTGGCATTTGAGTTTTTTGATAGTACTCACTGTTTTGCCAAAACATGAGAAGAAACTTTCTTTTTTTAACTATGTCTACCCTCTGTCCTCGTCCTACGTGGTTTTCTGTGTTGATGTTTGAAGTTATCTCAAATGACAAATGCTGCATCAATCTATTTGAATCAAATATTTATCAAAATTGAGGTAATCAGCACGTGTTCAAACCAGCCTGTATGTAAGCATTCTGTTAAAACAGTTACTGCTTATCCTATAGTTGTGGTCCAAAATATACATTTGAGAGTCCAAGACATTTTACAAAGCATGAGCTACAATTTAAGTGGTAATCAGTTAAATGAAGGTTTTAGAAAAAAATAGAGAGCTGTAAAGCTCTTCAAAGCAGCCCTTGGGAACACAAGCTGCATTGCAGTTTTCCCCTTAATTTTGCAAACTGCCATACATTTTCTTTATAAAAACTGCTTTAAGTAATTTAAAATTAAGACATTTGGGTCCAAGTGATGCAATGTAATGCTATTTTAGTAAGAGCCAGTGTAGTTAGGACACAGACCAGTGTAACTACATAATCCTGAATTGCAAGATCTCTGTGCAAGAATTTTGTCTCCTATTAATTTCATGCTTTCTCATCTCATATTCCTGCCTCGGTCCTGTTTAATCTTATAGCAATGGTCAAATATTATCTGAACAGTTTTGGTGATGATAAAATTAATTTAAAGCTATTTAGGACCAAGCTATGATCTGCAGTATCTCTTTTTTTTTTCTCTGCTCCCCTTCCTTCTAACTCATCTGTTGTGTGGATTTTTTCCTTTTTCTGAACACTTACGCTTGTTTTCACATCCTCTCTGTTCATTGTGATGCCCAACATACAAGTTCACTTATCCTGTCATATATTTCAATTTAAAGCCTTCCTGGCACAGCTGAATTCTCCTTGGCTTACACTTTTAACTGGATAGCTGCACTCTGATCAATCAGTGAGAGCATATAGGACACAAATCCTCTGCCATCTCTTCAGAAAAATTAGTGGCAGTGTGATTCTCTACTGTAAGCAAAATATCTATCTACCTTACATATAATTTAATTTTCCTTCTCTACATCTCTTACATATAAATAATTTCATAGGCAAAACAGATAACCTATAAAGGCTAGTAATATAGAAGAAAATCATTGAATGAAAAGACAAAAATCCCTTTAATAATATCACTGGGAAAGATGAGGAGTGTTTTTGTCTTGTATCCATCAAGTCCAAATTTCCAAATTACACTAAGGAAGTTTATATATTCTGATCCCTAATCTCTTTTATTTTCCTTTCTCTCAGGGCTTACTTGTGGCTACTATATTCTGCTTCTTCAATGGTGAGGTAAGTATGTGAGATACTGAAAATGAACACAACTTGAAAATAGTCACTCTTGTTGTTCATTAATGAAGATGTGAAGCATGTCTCACTACAAACTTTGGAATCACATGAAGTCCCTTATACTCTCTATGCACAGGGGGCTGTGTGCATTCTTGAAAGCTCTGCAAGGAGTGTGACTTGAATATCTCTGATCAGATGAATCACGTGTGTTACCATGACAAAGCAGATCGCACCTAATGAGGTGCAGGCATGAGACTCTCCCACTACCACTTGCAGTTTGAGATGGAGTTCTAAATAAAGGAGGAAAACGCTCTACTTCCCGTCTTGCCCCAGAATAGTGTGAAGGACTACAATACCCTCTAAGCAGTGAGGACCTACAGGGGTCTGTCCTGGAGAACCCAGTGCTGCATCAGGCCCAGAGCCACTGCAGAGGCCATCTGTGGTAGCACGGTCAGAGCTAGAGTAGTGCAATTACTTTTACTCCTTTGAGGATTAGCACTGATCTTTTTACGGTCGATGTTTCTTATGTAGCAATTGAGAAATAAAAGCCCTTGAGGCAACAATCTCTCCAATTTTCTCTGACAACTTGATCATATATATGTATGTACACCTACAGTGGGTTTTAGGTCCACTTCACTGCGTTTTTTACAAAAAAAAAAATAGCAGGGCAAAATATGTCAAGAATCATTTATATTCCTACAGCAAGCCATTTTCCAAAGATGGTTGGCAGAAAAAAAAGCTTTTTCAATATGTCAAGAGCACTCAACTGTAGCAAAATAAAACACCACATATCTTAGCAAAGCTAGGAAGTCCATTAAAAATTTCATTTTCAATCCAGAGCAGATGAATTAGATACAGAACAAATTTTGTGATGCTAATGCTCAACATGTCAACCCAGAGAGATACTTGTGCTCCTGTTTATCTCTGTATATTATTAGAAACTAGCAAATTCCAAGTAATGATGTGACCACACTGATGTTTTGCTAGAGACTTGAAGCAAGTTATGTTATTGGCAAAGTGCTACTGGCTGCTTCGATAACTTCCAGGATAGCAGAAAATATTAAATTCTGCCACCATTTGTCAACATCTCTGTACATTTGCTTGTGGCTGGCTTCCTGTCTAAATGTACAGAGAAACTCGAGAATAGAAAGGATGAGAGACCTCCCACTTTAATCTTGTAGCATGGTTTCTCAGGAGAGATGAAAGAGAACAGCTAAATGTGAGCAGCTACTGACACCAGAACCTAACACAAAATGATAGATGTAAAGATCATGCTACGGACGTTCACTGACTATACAAAGTTGGAGAGATGTACAACTCTTTTCCTATCAAATTTCTGTCCCTAGGATCTGCAGACTACTACCACCTTCCTCTTCCTCTCTTACTGTCATCACTTCCTGGCACAGTTCAATCTCCATGCCCTGGAAACACAGAAAAACTTCTGATTCTTCCTGACAGGGAGGACCTGGCATGAGATCAGTCAGGCAATTTTTGAGGCATCCTCTCTCCAGAGGAATGACTGATAGCTATGTACAAGCAATGTCCTCAATGGCCTCCAAACAATGTGTTATTCCATAATCCTGGTCTTGAACATCACCTTCTTCATTTTCCCCGGTGTCACCTTCCCTTTTTTTTCAGATTTGATTTTGCAAAACATTTTTTTTTAATGTTTTATAGCTTTATTGTAGAAGGTTGACTATTCCACAATTCTCCAACTCTAATAAGAACACATGGATTTATGTCTAGATTAAAGGCTGTAGTGATGCTAAAAATGAGGCAAGGCAGCAATAAAAGGCACTTAAAACAAAAAGTATCTTAAAGGCTGTTTATTTCTTAGTTTAGTCAGCTAGCTGTAATTCCAAACTACTTTTGGCAATGCGTCATTCAGAAGAGCATGTTCAGCTTTACGACTCCAGGAATACAATTCTCAAGTTATGCAATAATGAATATATCTGAAGCATCTGCTTGCCAATGTGTATGGTTAATGACTCCTTGGTGGAGCAGCTGATCATCAGAAACACGGACCAGTGTCAGGCAGTAGGAACAAATGGCCATGAGGATTCAGATTTCCCAGATATGTTGAGAGTAATTTTATTGGTGTTTCTGTACTTTTCACCATTAAACCCATTTTCAAAATAATTGTATCTGTTTAAGACTTGCAGACTGCCATTGGCAGGAATTCTGAGAAACCCTGTCATTGTTTTCTTATAGAAAATTTTATTTACGAGACAATAAGAGAAGGTTTTTTTAGAACATCACAGTAAGGTGAGCAGAGAGTCAATAATGACACCTCTGTAATACAGACTTAAGACAGTTTGGTGCTACTTGCATCAACACATTACCAATAAATGTCAAGCAAAGTTTATGCACTAGAGTAGCTGGGCTGGACTGTGCCAGGAGAGGATGAAATGATTCTGACCCACTTCCTCCCATTTATTCCTGCAGTTACACAATCTATGGGTCTATAAGACACAAAACCTATAGGAGAGCAGTAACAGACTAAATCCAAGATGGTATTATATCCTTCCAAGGGGAGTGCTGGTCTGTATTTGACCAAGAGAACTTCCTCCAGTCTTGTTGTGTGCAGTAGAACATAGATCAAAGCCACAGACTGGTCTTTAGTGATGACAGAAGATTTTTTCCAAGTTGCTGCATATATTTGCTGCCATAGAGGTCAAAACTATTTCTCACAAGCAAATCCGGGGTCAGGCAAGGAGATTAATTTTAGTACTACAGAAGCCTAGATAATCTCTGATTTACTTTTTCCTACTGGAATGCTGAACTTCAAGACTGAAGCACATGAAGCTTAGCCAGGACAAACAATGCTAAACTCAAAACCATCTGACAGTGTTTTATAGTGCGTTCATTGCCTAGTACCTCACTAACCTTGCTTTAGCTCCATGAGCCCATGTACAGAAAAAAAAAAAAAAGTAAAAATAGTCATAAGATGCTGCATTCATGTGAAATAACATATAAACAAGAGATTTGTTTCGGACTTTTCAAATGCTGAGTCTTCTTGTGCATTTTCATATAAAATCTTTGTGTCCAGCAGCACTGTAATTCCTCTGTCCAACAACAACAGTGTTGTACAGATGATACAAGGTCTCTGCAACAGTCTGCTCACCAGATCACATTTCCAAGCCTGGGACTGCTTCTAGACTGCAAGGCTGGACAACAAAATGAAAAGTCTGTTTGGGGAAAAAACAGCCATGAATCATATGTGCCAATGAGGCACGAATGGCTAATGAAGAACAGACAAGTCTTTAAAGTTTTGAACAGCAGAGTAAATAAACTCAGACTCTTCATTGCTTTAGTCTTAACTTTCTTTCATCTGCTACCACAGAAGAAAACATGCCAGGCACTGCTCTGCACCTCCTGGTCCCCAGGCACCACCTCGGTCATTAATACATCATGGCTGTGCATGTGATTTTCAGTAATGCTGCTTACACATTTAAAATCCATGCCTGAATGGTTTCAGTTGGCACTGAGTTACAATCAGCTGAGATCTTTGGAATCATGGGAGAAATCTAGATTAACAGGTTTTACTCAAATGCAGCAGCTTGTACAATCATTATCCATTTGTGGCTGGATCCTTGTAGAGTCGAGCAGTTCAGCAGAGAATAAAAATATAACTGCCTTGACCTTGTGCTCTCATTGCTCTGTGAAGCCTTTAAAACCTATAAAATGGCACTTCTAATCATGGGCTGAACAGGAAAGGATGTTCCCGTTCTCTCCTTGACCACACATACAATTTAAGCTTCGCTCCCTCCTAAGAAGAAAACTATAAGCTCCTCACAACAGGCTTTGCAAGATTCAGGGATATTGTTCCTCCCTCTTCACTTAACCATACTATCACCTCCAGACCTATGGTTGTCCTCGTGGCCCATCACACTCCAATTAAGCTGAAAGCAGTTTGGGGGCTGATCAGGAGCTCATCACCTGCATATCAGCTCTTCTTTCCACGCAAGAGTATTCAAAGCCTTGAGGTCTGTGCAGGGGTCAGGGGAAGGGAGCTAGGAGAAAGGCTCTAAGAGCATGTTTGTGCTGCCCTCACTAAAGATAGTGAGATTAATCTGAATGGATGGAGTGCTGTGAAATGCAAACACAGTCAACACGGGGCAGAGGAGAAGGCCAGAAGTCCACAATGTCTAGCAGTGCTAGTGACCATCGTGGTGGTGTTGGAGGGGTGGCTTCAGGCAGGCAGAGCTGCTCTGCACAGACAAGGTTATGTCTGGCCCTAGATGCCACTACCTCAGTGTGATACGGGGAAAGGCACTGTCTCAGTTCTTCTGAAGATTTCTTCCAGTCCCTCTCCATAGCTTCTGGGGTGACTAAGCTACAATATTCGTACTGTAACATCAAAAGACCATTTTAAAGTGACTGAAATCTTTGAATATTTCACCTCATGTGTAATATTTATATATCAAGTGCTACAGCTGCATTACTCTTTTACCCAATAACTTTTTCTCACTAATAAACTTCAGTGATGGTATGACGTAAAACATTCCTGCATGCAGCCATTTCACTTTAAATTCTTAATACTGGCGTAGTAAACTTTGCTCACAGCCCCAGTCATTAAAGTGCCATTGTGACCATAGGCCTTTCCCACGCTCAATATCTAATTAACTTGCACTCAGACATTCGTTTTCTTTATGTGTTAGGAGAAGGTGAATAACAATACATTCTCCAAAGGACAAACAATGCACACCTCAACAGGAGCACAGAAACTCTGGGACTCTCATCACAGTGCCTAACCTGGACCTGCCTCTCTCTGGACGAGGGGATCACTTACACCAGATTATTATGTCAAACTGATCCTACTCTCACAATGTGTTGTTTGAAATCACTGATCTAGACAAAAAGAGACAGGGTTTGCCCTCTTTCTGCTCATGTCTCAGTGCTATCAAGAGCCAGCATGCCTGAACACCATGGCTGAAGAAGGGCTTCTTATTTCCTGGCAGGACTCAGTAGCTTAAATCATATCCTTGCACCATGTATAACATCACTCTTAATGTAAATACTGAATAAAATATTTTATTCCTAGCAGATGAATGTTCAGATGTTGAAATTCTCTGCCATGCAAAGGACTATGTCCAATGCTATATTTTGCAAGCACAGAACCGGTTCTTAAGTTACCAGAAAAAAAAAATCTCTGTTTAGCTGTACTAATCTTCCAACTCACTCTTTCTACATAATTAACCCTGACAAGCTCTTAAGGTACTTACACTTTCCCACTCATGGCCAGTTTTACTCAAGACTTAAGTTTCTTCAGATATCACAATGGATTAGGCATGAGGGGCAAGAAGGCAGCTGCAGCATCAGATGGGTTTAAATCTCCATTCCTCTTTCCCTCTTCCCTCTTCTACCATAGTATCCTACTGTGTTCCTGTGCAGCAATGTGTTCCACATTTGTAGGATGAGCTGACCTACTTTGTCTTCACAAGCAGCAACAACTGCAGAAACTCTTATTGCTGCCATAAGGTAGGCAGGGCAAGAGTTAAGGCCAAGAGCTGAACAACTGCTTTTGAGAAGACAGGAGGAGAGAGGCAGACTGAACCTGATGGTATTAGACATGGAGTCTTTCATTTCCTTTCCTTTTCCTTTTCTTATTTTAAAACATCTACAGTTACTTTATCCCTGTCTACAAGGCTTTATATTATACCTTACCCTAACTATATGTTTCTTTAACAGGTACAGGGAGCTTTGAAGAGGCAATGGATGCAGTACAAAACCCAATGGGGCCAAAGGCGCCGAGAGCACTGTTCCACACGATCTACCTCCTACACTGCAACATCAATCACAGAGGTCCCTGTTTACCTGTACCATCATGATTCCAACAATGAACAGTTAAATGGAAGATATGTAGAGGACTCTGAACTCGTTGCATTAAAGTCTGGAGAGACATCTGCCTAGCTCAGTACCAGCCATTGCAAACACATCATTCCATGAACTGCTTGTGAAAAAAGTGGGGAGAAGGGTGTGAGTGTGGAAATCCAAGATGCTGTGTCATATTTCAAGTCCAGGTGGACATCAGCCTCTGACAGCAGTGGTGTAGAGGAGGTCTGATGCAGACCTGGGAATAGCATTTCTTTCTGTGTGCTGCAGCAGGGAGTGAATGAGGACCTGCCTGCCAGGCTGTGCGATCTCCCTGTCTCCTGATACCAGCTGTGTGAAGTGACCATCCAGCATTAGTAACACCCCCAGGTAGTCTGTAGCAAGTAGGAAAGAAAGAATGAGTATGTGGTATTTGTAAACTTTTGGCACTTTTTGCTTTTGGTACTTTAACACTAGATTTTAAACTACCAACTTTCACAAGATGTAACTAGCTTAGAGTCCTTTATTTTTCCCTTTTACTGAGCTTGGTGACTACTTAAAATATTTTGCTCATTACAAGACAAATCAAACGTGTGAACAGCAGAAAGTCACTCCAAGGTATTGAAATCCTGATGATTTCCAAAGGGTGCCCCAAAATATTATCAACCTCAAAGGATACCTCAGAATGTTATCATCCCATTAGCAGATGCGTAAAGCAAATAAAGGTGAAATAGTAATTGAACACCAAGATCTCAAACACCCTCAGAGAAACATATTAGTTCTTCAGGCTGCATCATGCAAATCCTGAAGGCATCTCAAAATAGTTTTTGTTTAACAATACTGGGAGTTCAAGAATATTTATTTATAAGAAAGATGTCACTCTATTACTCTTCCCAGAAACTCATCATTAAGGCACAATTTTTTCACTCTGAATAAACTGTGAAATTTGTTTGAAAATGTTGGTTTTATTTAATGGACATTCTGAGATTAGTGCTAGGTAAATTCTTGTCTCTTACAAAATTGCGATCATGGCAGTAAAGGATCCAATGTAAGAAATGAGAAATTAATATCTTAGCACAGGACTCATCTATTTTTAGAATCTGAGTCCCTAATTATTGGATAATCCTGCCAAAACCCTTGATTATCTATTTCAGAGTCTATTGAAATTAGCAGAGAAAACCCTGTTAATTTCAGTGAGTGGTGAACACATCTCTTCAGTGTTCAGGAATGACTTATGCAATACAGTTCAGTGTAGACCTTAAAAACAGGAGACCATTTCATCCTTGACACATTTAGGTCCCAAGGTTTACGTTAATTTGCAGATTTTAAATGGATGAACAATGTACATGTCTACGTCTCACTGGAAAAGGAATGAGTTCATGAGGGATAGGTGTAAATCCAACACCCTAAGGGAGGGGAATGAATTCCCACTATCCATACGTGAGGCAATGCCTTGCAGGGGAAGGAGTTGCTCCGTTTTTGCCACCAGCACACACACACAGCTGCTGTGCTCCACTGGCACTTCCCAGTGCAATGAGTGAACTGCTCTGTGACCATGGAGAGAAGAGCTGGGAAACAAGAACAAGCTGTCTGTACAGATCATCACATGTTCAAGCCACATAACTATTTTTCAGACTTCAAGAAATATGAAGATGGTTATTTTTTCAGATAACAGTTATTTCTCATATTGCTATTTCTATTTTTGCCAATAAACAATAGAAAGTGGAGGAGTCATGTCATTAAAGACAATAAAGTGGCTCTGCTATGAATGCTGTATTTCTGAACAGCTTTGGGACAAATCGCACTTACAAAGAGTGCTCCACAAGGCATTCCTGGTTTCTAAAGGTACAAATGAGCTGATTGTAAAAGAAGTGTGCATAATATGGAGAGTTTAATAACGAACATGTTGGTTTTAATGATGTATATGTTTGCAACATGTAAAGTAAGTGCAAGTTTTTTCACAGTCTGTTATGTTTGTGCGGATGTACAAAATGGAAGTGCTTTGCCATTATAGAGGTTGTTTTCTTTCTTCTGTAATGATATTTTGTTGCTCTGTTTAGTAGAGTGCTCTAAAAAGTCAGGATCTGTGGTTTAAGATCTGGATTGGTGCTTCAGTGTGGTTGTGTCAGTCTTTGTGGAAGCTTTGGTTTCAGTGGAGGGGTGATGATTGGCAGCCACTGAAAATTTGGTCTCACATACACAATGAATTTGGGGTTGTAATCACCCTGGGCCTTTGTAGGCAAGGCTGAGTTTTAAAGGTATTTACTGAGTCATTTCTAATCAAAATACTTTCTGATGGAAAATGCTATTTTTCTTCATCTCAAAATGGTTTGAAAAGTGGTCATTGCACACATAAGGTACATTTCATTCTCTGCCTTATAAATAGTACCATATGCTAGTGACAGTAATATTAGGAATGCTGATACAACCTCAGCAATTAAAATTGTGACAGTAGGATGGTTTGGCTAACATTTCATGAGAACAGCAGAAATACATAATTAATATATCAGTGTATCCAAAAGTAGGGAAGGAGTTGACACTTGAATCAGTGGATTGAAGGTGTATTTAAAAGGAAACGAACCTTACATTAATCACCTCTGCATTTTCTGTTTCCACTCAAATACTACACCTGACATTTGAAAACCCAGTTTAGGGAACACTTGCTTTGGCAGAAGGCTTTATGTGGTTACTTTGTTTGAGCAACTAAATCTATCAGGATTATTCTTTATGAGGTACAGCAATATAGCACGAATTAAAAGATCTGTTGTGAAATGGGATGTAAAAAGTAAGACTCGATTTTTGTTTGATTTATTTAGTAAATGTATTTTAGCTAAAATAAAACAGCAACAAAGGTAGAACAGACAATTTTACCTTTATTAAAATTCTTAGTAATAATGCCACTTAATTAAAACATTAGAGTGCTCATGTAGCAAAATAACTCCCCTTTGGGATAGAAACAACAATGCAAATGTGAATTTCTCTCCTCTTCTCCCATCCTTTGCTAGCCTTTATAAACAAAACCTGAGCAGATTTCCAAAGATGCAAATCTGCAACATTAACAGTATGGAGGTACCTACATTTCCACTGCCTGGAATTTTAAAAGTTTGATATGTCTTCACAGAGCTAAATATGCACAGTTATTTGATTACTGCTTAAAAATATGAGGATTTGTAACCTAAAATTTACTTACATTGAAACTCTAGTTGATCCCAAGCCAGTGAGACTCTGCAGTGTGTGAAACATGCCCTCACTGCCCTCTGGCAGCCCATCCACGTGCAATTTGGACTCAGTGCTGTCATATGGAGAAACAAACAAAAAAAAAGAGACTTTTCAACTAATAGTAGGAGCAAATGGGGAATTTTGAGTTATTGGGACAACTAAGCAATTGTAACGTGCAAATGTACTTGCTCCCAGGAACACCAATTTCAGAGGCACTTATCAAAATGCAGGTTTGAGTCCTACACTGCAAATGTCATCAGCCGGCACTGAGGAAAATTCAGACATCCAGCTTGTCATAACTCGGGAAGAAGAGCCTGATGAACTCCTTGGTCAACTATTTAGTGAAATTTAGGGCCCCTGGGATTTAGGATAGTGCCAGAAATTACACCATTGCCTTGACACCTGTAGTTCTGTGCCAGCTGTAGTAATTAAGGTTCCTGTAAGATTCAAAGTACTCTTATTAAGCACCTCTTTATTAAGTATTTAGAGCATCAATGAGAAAATAAAGTAATTATCAGCATCTCATCTTCTTGTCCTAATAAAGGACAGCTGTTTTTACCAGTGAAATCAAGTGGTGAGAAGGTTATCATTACTGAGCACATCAGACTGCTGCAGGAAAAGAAAGCATCATAGTAAGATGGTTGACCAGGGGATTGCATGTGAGCCTTGTGAGACACAAATTGCCACAGGCAGCACTGGCAATGATTTAGGCTTGGCTCACTTCCCTTGACAGAGGGATTATTTAGATGGCATGTCAAACTCTTGACAAAACTTATCTTCTATTATTTTATAGCAGCAGGTATGAGCACTGTGCTCTGCTGGGGCAGGAAGGTACTTAACTCTCATTAAGTAAGAGTCTCTTCATAATTTGATTTCAGGATCTCACAAGCTATCTCTAGAACAAAAAGAAAACAACTATCTACAATCAATTTTTAAAGAGCATCAGATGTCTGCATTGATTTTAATCTCATTCCTCTTCTCTCATTGTAAGCAAATGCAACTGTAAGAATTGATCACACCACAGGAGGTTTCTTTGTGTAATATGAAATGTGCAAACGTGTGACTACATGGAACCTCTCTCTTCCCAAGTGCTGGTGATGTTGTTTTGCATAATATAATCGAATAGATAACAGCTCCTTCCCTCATCTGCCCTGCATTTCTCTCCACCTCAGTATTGCCACTGTTAAGAAGTGTTTACTTCCCAGTCTGTGCATCCTACATTTTCAGGAGAAACGTTTTTCCTTTGCAGTTTGCACCTTATGTTGACTTGCTGTTGATCCAAAATGTGCTCCCCACAATCAGACTGGAAAATGTGCCTTTTGATCCAAATCAGATTATATAATTCAGGTGTTTGACCCACACTGATTTTTGAAAAATACCCACTGGAATTATACAAATGGTAGGTGCAGATTTCAGCATTAATTTAGCTTTAAAGTCTGAGCACATATATCATCAATATCTTTAGAAGCAGAGTAACATCACCTTTCTATTTTCAACAGAATGTCATCCTATCATCTAAAAAAAACCCAAAACAACAAAAAAAATCAAAAACCAAACAAAAAACACAACCATCTAAAACGATCTTAAGAAGTTGAATGTTAGCTAAAAAGTACCAGAAAATCAACCACCTGGAAATTCTAGATAGCATATATATATATATATATATATATATATATATATGAGTATAAGTACAATTAATTATTGTAAGAACTATGTTCAGGCAGAAAGTGACCCATCATCCCCCTCAAAATGTATAAAGCCTAAGACATGAGTGGGAGAGACTATGGAGCAGAGAAGGTATGTAGCCTCCCTTAACTACTTTAATGCTTTTGTCCATCTCCACACTTCCATACCAGATGTGTTCATGGGCATGACTATGCCAAGAGGTGTTGGCTACACTGCATTTCTCAGCCTGCACAACCAGCTGATGAAAAGGGCTGACTGGGAGGTGTGCAGAAATAATCGCTTTCCCAGATGCAAGTGTGCTCTCCAACAGGTAACCTCATTTATTTCACTGACATCAGACCCACTGTTGTGGAGAAAACCTTAGATCAGGCAGCTCCTTGGTATGGTAAACCTTTTCTTTCACTTTACCTTGTGTAACACAGAAGAAATTTTCAGACTTCAGCAATGTGGCTATGGGCAAGATTCTTCCCTCTCTGATTTTAGATGTTACATAAATATCTAGCAAACACTGAAAATACCAAATATGGTGTAATAGTCTCACGCTCATATTTAATATCAAAATCCCATTTCATCTATATTATGCTACATATATACTGTTTAAGGTAACAAGATAGTGTTTTTACATTTTCTTGAGGTTTTTAAGTGGAATATTTGATGTCTATTAGCACCATGTTTACACATGTTAAATGTATTGGACAAACTTCACAAATTACTTGGCCATTAACATATATTTTCATTGTTATATTTATAGATAAAGAGATAAATAGTTGCTTATGTTAAACGCTTAGCATATAACAGCTTCTAGAAGATCAATATAAAAACAATGAAAAAGGCTCTCCCAGTCCATACTGGCCACATAGGAAAACCTGAGATGGAAACCCCTTGTACCCTCCTCTGGTCTCTTATCTCCTAGCTATTTCTTCAGTTTTGAGCAAACAAGGTCAACATGTCTCAATCCAGATGGTTGCACAAGACTGATTGGAACTATGTTGTCTGGGTAGGTGTTTTTGAGAGGTGACTGGTACACAGGAAGATGTATGGCTCTTCCCACTGACCATTGCAAGGAGATGAATTTTTCCCAGTGTATATGCACATGCATGCAAGCATGATTTTAATTAATAAAACCTTTAGGTACACATGCCATCACAATTAACATTTCCTCTGAGAGGGGATGGGAGAGGCTTCTGCACAATTTAAAAAGTCTCTAAAATAAGGTCTATGAAAGAACAGTCTGTATCTTCAGTTCAAAGACAATATCACCATTATAGACTTCTACAGGGAAGAAAGTTGCACAAAACAGCTACCTCTAATGAGGGTCACCCTATAAATGGTCAGAGCCCCAATTCTGCTTGCTGCAGATTGTGTGGGCAGGTTTATCAAGTTCAGGCCTAGAGCAAATGTAGAGAAAATAGCTTAAGAAAAGGTTTTTCTTACTGAATTATGTTATACTACAGGCTTTTTACTTTTATGAGCTCTTGTGTTGTCTCTGGGTATATAACAAATAGTTAATTCCCAAGGACCATGCTCACAATTGCCTCTCCAGCAGCAGAAGGGAGGTGCCCCTCTCCAGAGGCTGCTGCTTTGACCTGGCACAGTTCAGAGTCTTCCCAAGAATTATGGTGTAACCTACACAAAGTAACCTTCAATTTCGAAAGAAGGGATTGCAAGGATTTTTCATATTATTCCTGTGCCGTAAATTTTTTCCCTTATGACATGCTTCTTGGGGAGTCAGAATTAGTGAGGTGCGGAAGGAAAACAGGTCACTCCAGATGTGTCATCATCCACACGGGCACTGCCATATTCATGATGAACAGTTTTTCATGACTTGTCAAGTTTTGCTAAATGCCAGAAATACCCAAAAACCAGTTCATCTTCCTCCATTCTAACTATAGCTGATGTAGAAATAACATGGTCTCAATTTTTCTTATATATCAGGATATCACAAACAAAGGTCTCTGCTTTTCAGCCACTTTTTTACATTTCACAAGTACTAACTCTCTGGAGTGCAGAGTGGTGCATCAGTTACCAAAAATGCACATCAACAAAATAAATTAATGCAATCAGGACAAATAAACAAAATAAATACAACTTATATTCAGCTTATACAGTCTTGGCAAATAACCAATACACCTTCAGTAATTAAAGCATATACAATAAAATCTAGATATAATTTAAACAATTCCATGTGTATATAAAAAGTTTTATGCAATTAATTTTTATTGGAATGATGCTTGAAATGTTTGGAAAAGGCTTGAAAATGTAGGAAGACTTCCTATGTTGGCAAATCTGAGGCACAATCCTAAGCCAAAAATTCATTGTTCATCGATATGAATGAAAACATGGTTATAATTGAATTATCCCTTAGTGCTATGTAAGCCAAGAAATTAAGTATCTACTTTAGTATTCACTGCATAATGTATTTTTATGTCATAAGAATATCATGATGATTTTCTACACCACATGTATGTTTCTGATTCTAAATCAATTGTTCTGTTGCACTGTACGCTGTACATTAGCTGAACCTTGCTGTAAGTGTAGAAAACCTTCTTACAAAGAAATACTGACTGAAGATGTGAATGAAGTCTCAGCCTTACTGAAATCAAAAACATCTGCTGCTTGAGTTCGATGGGAACAAGGATTTCATCCTTTACAGATCCTGTTTTACCAGTGTTAATAGCTATGGATGGATCAGGAAGGGGATGCCCCATGTAACACCCATGTATTCCACAGGGGCTGCAAACATGTGGAGGCTGCTGTTGTCTTTTCAGGTCATTCCCCCAAAGAGCTGGGGAGGTTGATGAGAGAGTGGTGCAGAAGGAAACTCTGCAGAAATTAAGACTTGCTCTGATGTTTCCTATTGTGGTAGATGCTGGGAGACAAAGACCAGGAGAAAGCTTTCAAATATCCTGGAAAGCTTGGTCTGCTCTAGCCCTTGGGAAAGACAGAGCCTGGTGGGATCCATGTTTAACAATTAAGCCCTTTCCTAGCTTAATTTATGTATTACACAGTTTTTTAGATGCAATTTCTCTGGTGTAGAACTGAGCATTTGGGAAATTTGGGCTTTGTGAGAGGTTTCTATTTTTCCAATTAAAGTGAGATTCATTTTAAAATTGTTGGAACGTCTTCTTAAGATATTCAGATATAAAGGAACACCAAACCACTGTTTCTTAAACAGTTGAATATCCCTCATCCCATCAAGAGCTTTCTTAAAGTCGATGACAGGTATGAGTGAGTAGCACAGTAGCATTAAAGGTCACAGAAATATTTATTAAAATCAAGAAAAAACCCATGGTTAAGGCACTGAACTGCATGGACTTGGCAGACTTACGTTTGGGTCATGTCCCTGCTACACTTACTGTGTGGTCCTGAGAAAATTATTGCAAACAAAGTGCCAGAGTCACTGAATCCACTGAAACTTCCATTGACAGATTCAGGCTCCTACACTCAAAATTTAGACTTTTACTCCAAGTGTGTTTTCATTGGTAAGAATTCACAACTTGACAGACTATTTTATTGCTACTCTGCTAAGGATAGGCTGCAGCATTGCTACCTACCAGGTTCCTTGGGCTGGCAGATGTATTTCACAAAGATGTGCTTTTTTGGCATTGAGAGTGTATCTGTTTGAGTAACCTTCTGCACCTAAACACTATTTGCAAAGAAATAGGGAAAAAACTTTTTTCTTTCTTTGGACAAATTACAATACTAATGGACTTCCATTAGCAGTTATCTGTCTTAGAAATAGAAAGTCTTCCTTATGTGGGGGACAGATGGTCCTAGAGGATTCTGAGTATCTGCTTTGGGAGGTATTTCAAGGACATTAGACAAACAAACTCAGATAGAGATGAAAGAGATGTACCTAACTGTTGTGTTTGATTATATTGTGGTAACAAATAATTGCTTGTTAACAATATTCCATTTTCAGTGGGGCAATTCTCCTCTAAGCTTCAAACACTCGACTTCTGGAGGGTTGCTTATTTGTCCTGGTAGAAAAGCATTCATAACACTGCCCATCAAAATAAACTTCATCCCCATGGGCATTTTTCCATTCTGTTGCTAGTAGTTCTGATTTGAAATAAGGAATAATGGTGTGTGTCCATGCAGTTTAAAAGCAGCAGCCAAAGATGATTTTTCCTTTTCCAAATCGAAAACCTCTCTGCTTCATACAGTATTTTCTACATTTCTCTGCTGTTTTCAGATATTGCTATGAGATTCTTCTCTGCTCTGAGATATTAGTGACTTTCACAAATGGCTTTTGAGTGTGAATGGATTTCATAATGACAAAAAAGCCCACAAAACACCAGACATTTTTGCTTACATGTATGTCAAGGACACGGGAAGGGATGGTTTGTCTTCAGACTGTGTAACTGAGAAATGTAGAATGGCCATGAAGCCTTTTACATGTTACAGTAACAGAGAAAGCCTAGCTATTCAAAGGTATTTTAGTATTTAGTATTTTAGTACCATGAATTTCTAAAATTTAAAGATGAGCTCAAGCTTAGAAAATTGTCCTCCTGGCTCTGTTAGGTCAAATATCTGCACTCCTATTTGTTATACTAAGTATCTCACAATTCCACGATATCATGTGACACAGCATGAAAAAGGTTATGTCGGAGTAATAATCTCCTAACCAACACTCTAGATCTTAATGATGTAACAGCAAGACCATGAATACTTTAGCAAGTCTAAAATTAAGCCCAAAAATAATCTGTCATAGCCAGATGGATTCATAATACATCTGTACCTTTATTGTGACTATAGCCATTGCCTACTGCCTCCAAACAACCATTTTATTTCTCCTAAAAGCCCAAACTTTTCCCTGTCATGAAAGCCTTGAAAAATTCCCACTTCTTCATGCTGGAATGCCTCCATCAGTTTGCCATTCTCAAGCTAATTTAACATTAAATGAATGGGACATTCTATCTCTGATGAAAAGGGCTGATTTGTCCTTTGCTGACAAGAACCACAGCAGCAAAAGTCTTGAATAATCTTCATCAGCTTCCTTTGGGTTTGGAGTCCGTCTCAACCATTTGTGTGTGAGTTGTGATAGATCCAGAATAGACATGCACTTTTCTATTTTCTTGAAACCGGGTTGTATTGGATGTAGCACCTTGGAAAATATATCTGAAATCAACCGAGTTTCGCTATTTTTGTTGCACTTCAAAAAACACAGCTCATTTGATTCGTTGGAATATACATCTGAGTAAATAGTAAAGCCAAGTTTCAGTGTGGTCAAATTAGAAGCAGCTGCAATATTAAACCCTAATTTCCACAATGGAAAATACAATAAGCAAAATACAGTGTTACAGTTGATATTAAGAAGAAACTGGGATTAAAGAGGAGTCATGGAGGAATATGGTGGTAGACTATAGATGTTTAAGTTGCATTTTTGCACAGAACTAATAATGCAAAATTCATACTAGAATCACACTTTAGACATCTTTTCTTACAACAAAATTTTTCCTTTCTTCATCTCTATCTCTCAAAAAACAGTCAATGTTGTCCTAATTCTCTGCAACAACTAACTGTCAAAATGTGGTTTGAAAGTGTCAGAATTTCCTAAGACCATGCACATGAGTAGAGTCACCTCACTTCTTGGACTCCTTGCTAAGTGCCTGTTATTAGCTTCATTTTTTAAATTTTTTTTTCTGACCTGGAAAGAAGGCATTGACTGTGGAAGAACAGTGTCTTCCTGTTGACTTGTATCTGGTATCAGGCTCTGACAGGTCTCAGAAGAGGTTTGGGTGGGGAGTTTTGTTATTTCTTCACTGTTGATGATTCCAGTCTTAAAAGCCATGGGACAAAATGTCAAAGGCAAAAAGTTTCCCTCACAGCCCAAGCTATACAGATTAGAGTGACTCGGGGGGAAAAAAAATACTGGGAATGTATGTTAAATTCCTATGAGCCCACGAGGAGTTTTCTTCAGAGGTGATATTAGCTCCTTTAATTACAACACCACAAAGCAAGAAAGAAACACTATTGCGAAGAACTTTTCCAGCTTTTCTAGCTCTAGAACGTTTGCTGTGAGGCACAAATGTTATGAGGTTACTTTTTCTTAGGCTTGTCAGGGTCTCATAAAAGGACCACCAACACCTCCTTACTTTATGATGCACTGCCCATGCGGAAGTCATAAGCATTCTGCGTAAGGCTAAGAAAACCTTACAGAGCCAAATATAAAGGGGTTTGGAAGGTTATAATTTTTCTGACAATCTGAACATATATGAGCTAACACATTTGAATTTGTCTACATTTAAAAAAACATAGAATCCAAATGGAGCCTGTTTCTTATTCAAAAAGCCAGGCTTTCAAATCACTGCGGTCCAGAAACAATTTGGCTGCATGAAAATGATGTTGACAAAGCTGTGTTGATTTGCTTTTATTTTGTTTGAGTTCAAAATTTCTCTAAAGAATCCAGAACACATTTTTATGCACTCAGACTTCTTTAGTTCAGTTATTCAACCTGCCTATCAACTTAACTGCTTGATTTGTTTTTTCTTCTGATTGCCAGTAGGGAAAGAAAATTATCAGATTTTCTGTACTCCTCTCAAACATGAGTATGACAGTATCCTTAACTGCTCATAGCGGCCTTTCAGGTTCTGCCTAAGTTGATCGGGACAATCATAGTCTTCGTTATGATTACTACTTATTTAAGTTGTTTCATTTCAAAAAGATCCTAAGCAATGGCTAGGAGTGCTGTTACCAGGGTGCAACAAGGCAAAATCAACAGGAAAGTCTTCTCCATGAAGAGCTCAGTAGTCTGCCCACAGACACTATTTTTACAGCACATGAAATTGCACAGGGCAGGTGAGTGAAGGGCTGGCACTTGGGCATGGGGCACCTCATACCTTGAGGAAGGAACACTGGGAAATCAGCCTGCAAATCACAGAAGCAATGCAAATCAAAAATTTGTTATTTATGTTTTCTTATAAACATATATATATTTGCATGTAAATGCGTGTGCCTTTTAATACTTGAACAAATTTCATCAACACCCAGTGCAAGCCGTTCTCTGCACACATCTCAATGGTAGGAGATATCAGGGACCTGCTGTGTTCGGAGCAGGCGAAGTAACCAGGAGGTAGTTAGGCTGCTATGCAGCCAACTATTCTCAGAATGAACAAAGCGGTTTGGGTTGACTAAAATGATATTTTGATGTAATTAATCCTTTTTTTTTTTTTTTTCACTGGCAATAACTATCTTAAGAAGGTGTGGTTTTGTTTGTTTTAATTATTTTTGCTTGGGGCTGTTCTTATCTGTCCTACGCCTGAGGTTCAAGGAGCTCTTAGCCCTTGCAGTGGAAGGAGAGCCTTGTTCGCAGCTGCTCCCACCCCACCCCGCAGTTTAGTGTTTTTCCACCTGATATGATTTATTTTACAAAAGTGCCAGCAGAGGTTAACACTTCATTAACAAATTCCACTTCTTCTTTAAGAACTATTTTTGTTATTCTTAAGATCTCTCACTTCCTAATTAATTCCTCTGTCATCTTATATTCACAGTGCCTTAGCCAGGGGAGTATAGTCTTTAACGAATTAAACAACATCGTATTTTTGTCTTAGGCCTCCAGGTTTATTAGGTATTTAATTCAAGTGTGTGCTAATCTAGTCCACCCTTCTCTAAGGTAAGATTTCTTATCTAGGAATAACAGCATTTGTTAAAAAGCAGACTAATGGCAATTTATAAATATACCTGAAGTGTTTCTTCTCCTCTCTCTACATGCTTGATAGCCATTTTTACAAACCCAGTTTGAATCATAGTAGTTCAACTATTTTCTTTAACTATAAATAAATAAATTGAAAACTCCAAAAACATATAATTTATTTCCTTTATCTCTTTTAGCCATTTGATAGATTTGGTTGAGGACAGTGCAATGAGGAGATGGTAAAGGGCTTTGTGGGAAAGGAGAAGGAAAAGAGAGATCGTGGCATTGGTTTTGATTCCAGAGAAAATGCAAAATGAATCCACTTCTTGTATTTCGTTTCCTTCACAGTGAATAATGAACTCGTGAACAACTTCCTTCAGCTATAGTCAGGAAGGGAAAAACACACTTCACACCATTAGACACAAGGGGAATGACAACACGAGGACTGATACCACCTGTGAAAGAGATGTGCTCACAGAAGATGAGCATGGAGAAAAACGCACAGTAAATTGAAACCTCTACTTCTGCTGAGGTGCTTTGGTGTTTTATACTCTAATCCTCAAGCTCAACTTTTAAAGGCATTTCATATCCTAATCATATGTTTCATAAAGAGAAGGGGAGCTTCACAGGCTCCCAGCACTAAAAAACAAAGCAGCAAAGAGAAAGGGAACACCTATTATATGGTCATCTGGAAGTTATGGTGATTATCAAGCAATAAGGACTTGAAAAAAAGTTTCTCTCTCTGAAGGCAAAATGTATCATTTCTCAAAGCCTCTTTTTTAATTTCTTGTCCAGTTGAAGATCCCAATAAACCATTCATTCTTCATTTCCCAACAGCATGAAGTCTGAACTCTAAGTTGATTTCAAACATAAATGCTCTGCAGTTTATTGCAAAAGGCCTCAGTTTCCAGAATTTCACTAAGACTTGAAAACTTCAGTAATTGCTTTAATGACAAACCTTTTGGTTTTGCCTTCAGATCTGTGGTTCCAAACAACTATGACTGTCAATTTCTGCGAAAGAGACCTCAGAGATGAAAAACTGTTGGTTTCCACAAGAGTGACGCACAGAAATTTTACATCACTGCAACTGATGATTGAAATGGTCCAGATCTATCAGGACCAAAAGGCTGAGACTTGGTCTGAGTGACTCTTAATTACCCACTTCCTTAACGGGCTGAGTGCAGTTTGCTTCTGTCTCTAAGAGTTTCAGTCTGGGAGTTTCAGTACTACATCCTAAGCAGATCCAAACCCCACTCTGAGTTACCCAAACACGCGTCCCTGTAACAGTTCTGTTATAAATCCACTGAGGATTCGGAACAAACTGATAGGACCAAAATTAATTCAGCTTCCAAGCACTGAAACCAAGGAGATTGCTCGAGGAGGTCTAGCAATTACTATTCTCATGTAGCCGACCCCTACTTCTGCCAGATGTTGCTGCCCCCACAGGTGATACACCATCGATTTCAGGTCTCAGGCTAAGTTGCAAGAACTGCCTTTAATTTAGGGACAGTATCCTTCAGGCATGAAAATGATTGTCAATGCTCTGAGTGATACATGGGATAAAAGTGTATTCAATGAATTTTCTGTTAAATGAGATTCAAGAAAACTGATGCTATGTATAACTGTCATTTTCTTTTAGTCATTTTGTTAGATGTGCCAAAAACATAAAATATAAGTTATTTTAGAAACAAAAATCACTGTAAATTTTTTAGTATATGCTAAGAGAAAATCTATATTCTATGAACATCTTTTCCATCTTTTTACCAGACTGGAAAACTCTTAATACTATGGCAGAGGGCTAATACAATAATTATTTTTATTATATGCTTCAAATATCTATAATCTGGAAAAAAAATCCTCATCATTTCATGAAAATAAACAGTGGCAGCTACTTTTATTCAGAAATCTTTCAAAGAAAGCCAATAAACAGTATTTTATCCTTGGTAACAAAACACACAATATTCACCACAAAATGTGCTTACCATGAAACTAAACAAAAACCGAAAATTCTTGTATGATTGCCTTGTGTAAATAAAGGAAAAATATTTTTGTAGGTCTTATAAAGAAAGGAACAGGAAGGGATTTTTTTCCTGAAGTTATTAGTGACTTTGGATTACTGCAATTAGGATTCCTAGGCCTGGATTTTACCTTGAGAGAGTTACGATTTTCACAGGTCAGATTCTCAGGAGAGTCTGGGTTGGGTACATCTACTCTGAAGGGTGTCTCAAGAAAGAATAGAATAGAATAGAATAGAATAGAATAGAATAGAATAGAATAGAATAGAATAGAATAGAATAGAATAGAATAGAATAGAATAGAATAGAATAGAATAGAATAGGTCAGTATATTGCATATTGTATAATATTAGTATGTATTGTAGTAGCATAAAATGTAATATAGTACAGTATTATCCAATTTGGGAAAAACATTTGCAAATCCAGTGTAAACAACCATCATCAAAGTCCAGCAAGAATTTCACTTTGGAGAAGGATACAAAAAGAGCAAGCTAGGGTAAGGTAAAGAAGAGAATTGCACAATAATGCACCAGCCACGGTCCAAGAGAGAGGAACTGCAGCTGCAGTTACACTGAGAATCAGAATTTCCTTCAGAATCATAGAATCATAGAAAGTTTGGGGTTGGAAGGGGCCTTAAAGGTCATCTAGTTCCAACATCCCCACCATAGGAAAATACTCCTTTCACTAGACTAGCTTGCACAGGGTCCCATCCAACCTGGCCTTGAACACTTCCAGTGATGAGATATTCACAACTACTTTGGGCAACCTGTTTCAGGGTCTCACCACCATCACAGTAAAGAATTTCATTCTAATTTAAAGCTACTCTCTTTCAGTTTAAAGCCATTTCCCTTTGTTCTATCACTATATGCACTTGTAAAAGGCCCCTCTCTGGCAACCTTGTGGGCCCGCTTTAGATATTGGAAGGCTACAATAAGGTCTCCCTGAAGCCTTCTCTTCTCCAGGCTGAACAGCCTTAGCTCACTTAACCTCTCTTAACAGGAGAGGTGCACCAGCCATCTGCTCACCTCTGTGGCCCTCCTCTGGGCTTGCTGCAAAAAAATCCATGTCCTTCTATGTTGGTGGCAACGTTCACAGCAGCTCCCTGCTCAAAACCTTGCTCTGTTTCATCTGAGGCAAGCATATCCATGAGCAATTTCTGTGCTGTTCCTGAGCAGATGGAAATAAGCACCAGCACCTCACCTGATTGCTGAGCCCTGGAGGGCTTTGCTGCCTTATGTAAGGCTTCTGGTTGCCATCAAGGAAGAGAACCACAAATGAGATCAGGGAGGAAAAATCTCTATAGCATTTTTTGTGATGAAATGAAAACACATATAAAAATTATTTTATTTCATGGGCACAGCCTCAAAGTGATGAGTCAGCAGAAAAGGAAACAAACATATCGTAAAACCAATCTGGGAAAAATTGCTCATAGAAAAGACCCCCGCTTCAAACCACGAAGAGGAGTGTTGTGTCCAAGCCACTTTCCCTTTGTCTGTACCCACCTGGGCCTTTGGAGATAAAATTCCTTACCTGTACTCCTCTTTCCCGATCACCTGAGCAAGGATATGTTATATGTGTATACCATGTGCTTGAGAGGAGATGGTTAGATTAGGACCCAATCTCTACAGCTGCGCTGCAATGCATTGGTTTCAACCAGAAGGATAAAAAAGAGGCTTGAATATCTGCACTGCACCTGAGATGAAAGTCATGTCTAGCAGGAACTCAAAGCTTCATTAAAACAAGGCAGAGCAAGCAGATTCCTGACTCATTCCAAGGTATATGACAGCAAAAAGCATAGTTAGCTGGAGGATGTCTGGATTGATGTACACCACTTAAAGTTGTACAGCACAGAGGACAGGCAGGAGCTGATTCAGAACTGGGTGTGAAGCTGGAAACATAACCCACCAGGGGACACAGCAAAGTAGCTTGTGCTTAGTGCTGCACAACCCACCAAAACTGCTTTCTGGTCACAGAGATAACTTGGATAATTCCATTGTGATTTGCAAACAAGACAGTTCATCTTTGAATAACAGCACTGGTTCCCAACCCTGCTGACCCATACACAATGTGTGTAGTGCCAGCTAGTCTGCACCAGAAGTGGGGAATTCTAAAATTTGCTGGGACAGATAGGAAGGGGCAGGAAAAGCAAGGTAAGTTATCTTTGCTGAGATCCAGAGCTCTCACTCCCATGGTAGAATTGTACAGTGCCACATAGGCACACAGAAGTGGCAGCAGTGGCAGACTCCAGCCCTTGGCTGCAGCTCACATGCAGCCTTCAGCAGTTTGACAGCTGCTGCTGAAAAAAGCAGGGAAGCAGAGCCTGGCACCATTCCAGTCAGCCCTGGCATCTCCTGCTCCGGACATGAGGCTGATAGAGAAGAAGGAAAGCATTTCACCTTTACCCAGAGGGCTGCAAAGCTGTCCGCAGCAAAGAGGTCTCTGCCAGGGAGTCAGCAAGGTCCAGGAGCCCATTGTGCCACCTCAGCAAAGGTGCTTAAATCTAAGGTTTCAAGGAGTAAGTATTAAAAGCAACAGGCTCTCTGAATTCACTGAACAATACTTGATCCTTTAAATCTCACCCTGCTGTTGCAGCTCTTTGCAGCTTTATTTGAGAAATACATACCATCTGACAGCAGGTAAGAGACATCTGTGAGGTGTAATGTCGCCACAGGATCTTAGTGGCTTTTCTTGAAATCTCTACAAATCTCTTCAATACACCTCGAACAAATATCTCCTCATAAACCTGACAAGGTGTTTGCAGCCAGCAACACAGAAGGCGTTTGGTGCAGCAATGCAAGCAGGAAAGCACATGGACGAGATGATCAAACTGTCAGCTCAGGTTTCTGTTGCTACCACAAGAGTATATGCTACCCTGTCTTCAGCAGAACAGGCTAAAATCTGCTTTTACAACTGTCTGATTTTCTTTTTATCAAAGAGAAGAAGAACCTCTGTGACCACAAAAAAAGTCCTACGAGGCTATTTAGCATTACTTCAGGATCATAATTATTCTTAATAGAATCTTGACAATTTTTCCCCTGCCTTTAAGACAAATGAACAAGTAATCCTTTACAAAATACAGAATGAAAGCAGATAGCTATGCAGACAGAAACCTTCATTTGGCTTCATTTGGCCAAACACTGAGGGGGCTTAAGAGTGAGGCAAACTCAGGAGTCTTACCAAGCAGGATTAGCCCCTCTCCTTGAAACACCCTTGTCTTCAAAAATCCACATGATTCAGCACCAAATATTAATGTTCATTAGGGTTAGGAAAAAACAACAATAATAAGAGTACTCTAGCTAGTTTGCTGAAGCTCTTGCTGTGCCATTTCATTCCCAGAGTGTTGACTGTACCTGAAATTCCATACACACAAGCAGTGTGGTCCCTGGTACAGCTGCTTCTGCAGCAGCATCACCTGCTGTTTTCTTCTGATCTGTGATCTAGTTGAGGATAACATAGCCATGTTCACCCTCAGCTGTAGTCAGGACCACAGGTTACCCTAAAGCAAAGGGGTGCTGGAGCAGGGACACCCGTGGGGTGGGATGAAACATCAAGTGGGGACAATCGCTGTGAAAAGGGAAAAATTCCTTTTTACATCAGCTTCGTATCCAATTGAACACTTTATTCCTTTTACTCTATAGCTTTCATCAGAGAATAATATATCTTCTGCTGCCCGTGTAAGAAGCACACCACAGTGCAACAAACAGCCTTAATAACTATTCCATAACCAACAGGATAAATGAAAACAGAAGGGCACTTTAAGGACAAGTTATGATTTTCCCTGAAGCTTTGCAAATTTGATACATTTCATAAAAGTTACCAAGAATAGGGAAAGTTTACTGGTTTTGGATCATTTATAGATAAATTTGATGACAAGATGTAGGAAAAATGTTTTGGTTTCCTGACTCCACAATCAGCCAAGTGCACAGACTTTTAGGACTGAAACACTCTGCGAGTGCAGAACTACATTGCTTTTGGATCTAAAACATCCTCAGGCAAAAATCCACATGCCATTTTTCCACTGCCTTCAAAGAACATCTTACCAGGCAGAATATGGCCATTTTAACTAATGAGGCGAAGAGAAAAAGCTGTTGATTTTGTCTCCAAGAGATTTTCCCAAATGGCTATGTTACTGAATCAATGAGGAATATTATTTCAGACAATGGTACAAAGGCCTGGTATGTTTGCCAGCTCTGATCAAGATTGATGGCTCTAACAACAAACAGCACAAGGGACACCTTCCAGCTTCTCAAGCTGTTAAAGTTCTGTGAAGGCTGTTCCCTTGGTACAGCAAGACTATAAGGAAAAACTACAGAGCTACAATATTTAGGCTAAATAGCACTTATTTTATTTACCTTAAAAAAAAAAAGGTAGTTGATGAAAAGGATTTCAAAAGCCTGAATTCTTCCTCTGAACATCCATCCTGTTTGATCCTTTACTCAGTATGACTCAAGTTTAAAAACTGATCTGGCTACTGAAAGAAGGTACTCATGTAATCGTTTGGTTCAGAGAAGCAATGTAGGGGCCCTTAAAACTCCTTTTTTTTTTTTCTCAAAGGCCTGTGTTGCCTTTGAGCGTGGGGTACAGTCTATATGGCTCCTACAAAATTTTCCCAAAATTATGAGGAAAAAAAAGATTTAATAAACAGGTAGAGGAAAGGCCTCTGGAATGGTCCAAAGACTCCTCTGGGAAATCTACAGGGACTGCTAAAAATACGGAGCTGTTTTTACAGTGATATTACTCCTGTGAATTTTTTGCTTCATCATCATATTGTCACAAGGTGTTTGGTGAAACAAGAGACAATTTTACTTCATCTATCTGATATCTGAATAGCAGAAATGCTATATAACAACAGGGAAATATGAATCATGCAACTGTCTTCTGGAACTGCTTACCCTAGCAAATATTTTTCCTATAAAAATAGGTTAAAAGGTTGAAATTTAATGAGAAAAGCAATATTTACTAATTTCATTTTCTCACCATATTTTGAAGGGCTTTGAAGAAATAATTATTTTTAAATGTAGGGAAGAAGAAATCACAGGTGCTTCTAATTTGTTAGGAAAAAGCTTTTACTGTTTCCTCTGTCTCAGGGCTAACTAATGCATTTTCTAATTTTCCATTAGATCCGTTTTCTTCATGTTAGTTCCATCACTAGAACTGGGAATATCCCAAAGATGACAATTATTTGTTTATAACTCCTTCCTCCTGAGGGCTGCCGTTCAACAGAGACCCAATCTAGGTTGAACTTCTCTAATGCAGAGAGCTTATTTCTGTGCATGTGACCAGAGGAAAGTTAAGAAGATGCCTGTGCTGTTCCATGCCTCTCAGGGCAGATAGACAACACCCTTCTCACATGTCTTTTACAGATATGAAATTAAATTTTGTGCTCTTATTGACAATGAACCGTCAGTAGTCCCATTTGAGAAGGCAGCAACAGATTGGGACCGAGGTGTGACTGCTTCCATGTTGCCATCATTGCATCTGCTCTGTATGTTTTCTTATGTTACTTGACCTTTCTCTGCTTCTTCTGCCACTCCTGTACACACACTGATACACACAAAGTAAAATAACCCGAAATGTAAATTGCCTTTATATTCAGCATCAGGATTCCTGGAGGAATCTGTTCAATCATCTGCCTGAGCCTGAAACTAAGTTTTCTCATTGTTACAGCTGTTGATAAATGAGGCATTTAATGGTCCCATCATTTGTCCTGGAAGTCATTTGTCACTTCCAGTAGCTTTGGTGAAGTAGTTTAAATGTATTATGTAGCAGGATATAGAGGGATTCAAAAAGTGACAGTGGCATATGTTACTTTTTAACTGGACATACGAACATAGGATGCTATGTTTGGTACCATATCCATTTTGTTCAGCTAAAAATCACAACATCCTGAAGTCACATTTCAATGATTGTCATATGAAAACAGCAGTCATCAAAGATGACAACAACTTGCAGACACTGGTAGATTAAAAACCTTATTGCTAAGGCAATTTCACAGAAATATCTGGAGTTTTTTGTAAAACCTCCTGTTTGCCTAAAGCCCTAAACTATGGTCTAGGAAAAGAAAGCAATTCTCCTATTCATTGCACAAGTCATACCTAACACTAAGTTAGATACCATGGTGTACCCTGGACAGGTGCTGCCCACTCAGAAAGGTGATACATCTGATTGATGCCTTTTCAGTCAGACTTCTTTTTTCTTCTCTCTCTGCATTTTTGATCTCAGCCTTCTACACTGCTTGACATAAAGCACCTCCATTTTATCCTTATACCCTGCCCCTATGGTGAAGGGACTATAGGGCAAAATTCTGTCCATGGTGCAGAGATGGGCTTGTGGCAGGGTCTACTAAGAAAAACGCTTCCACAAGTTCCTCAGTTGTGAGATCTACAGTCAGAAATGATGACTAGGAAGTAGCAAAAGCACTGTATACAAAGAGCGAACTTACTCGACAAGGCTGACAATGTTCCAAGGAACACGCATGCCTTCCTCCAGAAAAAAAACGGGTGGTAACAGTTCTCCCACGGGTAATCTGCGCATCACAGAGCCGTCCTTCCGTAAGTATTCCCAAGTTATATTTGTCCTTTGCTCCTGTCCTCTTGCTACTGAATCAAACCAAACACCTACGTTCTTCCTTTTTTCCCCTCAGCTTTCCTAACAGATATTTTTATCTTAACTGCTATTCCATTATTTTATAATTCTGTAAAAAATTACTGGCTTTTACAATTGTTATTGTTTCTGCATCATTTTGATATCTAAGTGTCACACGAAGTCACTGTTCTCAGCACTGCAGAAAGGCAATTACAGACAGGTGGGGAGTTCAGGAAACCAGGGAGACAGCACTAGACACCAGTGTTTTGGCTCATAAGGACCTTCATAAGTTTCTTGTGTTTTGAACACGTCAAAGCAACGGAAAGAATTTTAGGGAGTAATTCATAGAAGAGCAGTGTGGTCACTAGGAAGGTATTATTAAAAAGTCATTTTTACCCAGGTATGAAGCACAGAATAGGAGAAAGTAAAAAGACAGTCATTTGGAAAGTGGTTAATATGCGGAGGACAACTGGCATTGTAGGCAGGGTATAGGCCATGGTGAACTTCTTGGGCTCAGAGTGAAGACAGGCAACTCAGATTTGATGTTTCAGAAGACTGGGGAGCAACAAAGGATGGAGAGAGATGTTGCCTGCTTGCTGCAGACACTCCATGCAGCCCATTGCCGGTGTCAGCATTTAGTACCAGAAGTAAAGTCTAGGAGAGAGCTATGTGGGTCTTATTTTGCCCATACTCTGTCCCAATTCAGGTAGCTACAGTAACTGAAGTCTGCAGTGAGGATACAGAACAGACAAGGCAGGCAGACTCCTGGAGATCTCTGCTGAAAAGATAAAGGAATTTAATGAAAAACCCACTGCTAATATGTGTTAGCACGGCTAAAAACTGTGCTGGCAGCCAATGGTAGGTTGCATGCACTGATAATACTCTCCTGGACACTACTACATGTACTAGTTTTCACATGAGGCTGGTTCTCACTGTCAAGATACTTTTTTGTTCGAAAAACACAGCAGTAACCTACAGAAACACAGAGTGAACCTAGCACTGCGGTGGGTGAGGTGGGGAGCCACAAGCTAACAAAGTGCCTGAGAGCCAGCAATCTCTGCCAGCTCTCATACCACAGTGATTTATGCAGAAGTCTTCTAGAAGTATTTTTCCCCAATCATAAGGCAGCTCTGAGGTTTCAAAAGCATTCAAAACTCCTGGAAAAGGCATTTCCCCTTTTTGATTATTTTCACTTAGAACAGGTAAATTCTTACCTATCATGGTTTTTAATGCAGTACCTTAAGGACAGTTCTGTGAGAGTTGTATATAACTGATAGTTCTTAATGTCGCTTATAAGCATGCAACACTCTGGATATGCTCCAGCTCATGGAATAACAACTTAGTTCGCTTTGTTAACTATAATGTCTAGTCACTTCTACTCCCATCAGTTTGTACCAATAAAACATACAAATGAGTTTGAACTCGAAAATATTCCATTTTTGAGCTTGAAGAGATTCACTTGCAACCCAGACCATCCTTACCAGCCTTACTTCTCAGCACACAGTCCTGTAAGTAAAGAGAACGTTATAAAATATCAAAATCACAAATATTAGACCTTCTACTAAAGTTACAAGTCTGGCATGAAATTTTCGTTCGCATAGCAAGGTAGCAAAGAGAAGTGCTCCATGCTTTTTTTGAGCTGGTGCTTCTAATCCACCAGTGGACTCCCTAGTGCATGTCAGAGAAGGTTGTCCTTGTAAAGTGTCGGAGTTTTGGTAGTTAGTATTAAGTAATTCTAAAAGAAAAACTAAATCTGTGAATGTTACTTCATTTTTACGTGGGGAAAAATTCTGTTCCTCCACGTGAGGATGTGGCACTCACTCAGAACGAGGGCATCAATTGTACTGTGTGAGTCTGTATGACCACCCTTCATTCTTCATCATGAAAACATTGCCTGTATTTCCATTTCACTTCAGACACCATGACATTTTTTCTTGATTTGAGGACATTTTTCCTTTTAAGAGCTCCTGGACATGTAAAGCAATTTTAAAGTTTCTCTGGAAGTGTTCCAGATAAAAGCAGGCACATCTTTGGTAAGTTCACCCAGAAGCCTCATTACTTTTCTCTGTCATTCTCAGCTCCATGAAAAAAAAAAAAAAAAAGATCTGAGCCTGCCAGTGTACTCAAAGAGCTTTTACCAGTCAATTGATTCAAAATTTGGCTGCATAGTCAAGATGTTTCTTTCAGTCCTCACTGGTTCACATTTCATTATCATAGCACAAGACCGTCTTCAAAGACACCGAGAGCTGCAAACAAAACCCAAATCTCTGTGCAGCTGTCATCCCAAGGACAGTCTCAACTCCAGTAGCATAAATCCTTAAATATCTAATTTTTTGAATCAGTCATTAACAGTTTCAGGTCTGAGCCAAAGTAATTTATGCTAACACAGAATGGCCCACAATAGGAATTGAAGTATTTGGAGCAGCAGTGCTGCAATATTGCCAACATTTGAAAAACTGTGACACAACAAAGCAGATAGAACCTGTGGACCCATAAAAGACTGAGTTTATAGTTAATGCACAAACAAAGTCTGATATAAGTTATGAATTTTATCACTCATGCAGTTTCTTCATTCCATTTTTTCATTAACATTTGTAGCAACTGTAAATGTTATGGCTTACAAAAACTGTCGAGTATTTTTATTGCAATAGGTTTAAAATTTAATAGTTTTGATACAATGACAGCAGTATTCCTATTTACAGTATGAATCTCAGTATCTGCAAAACTGTGCAATGTAGTGTTCTGCATAAAGACATCATGTAATTCTTTAAATGACAATACATTAGCAGTTTGTCAGGAATAATAAAATATTAAATAAGTAAGGAATATATTATTGTAACTGTGAGTAAAAAAAGAAAGCATTGTTTATAAATAAGCACCTAAGTTCAAAATGCAGAACCTGAAAACCCATCTTGCCCCAAAGATTCGTAATGGCTACGTGCTGCATTATTGGCAGTAAATGGCTTTTAAGAGCTTAAATTTCATCAAATAGTTATGTGCACAGTAACCCAGGAGCCAGAACATCAAACCTTTCCTACACTTCAGGGTTGTGATTTACAAGGAGCAGAAGGATAGCTAAAAGCTAAAGGCTGTTTTCATGATCTTACATCCTCATTGTCCATCTAGTTCTGTATATTTTATTCCAGATGAAATGGCAACATTCTTGTGTTTATTTTTTGAACAGGACCTCTGCCACTGGTATCTGAGTCCCTGACTTCAGTGGGGTTTCTGATGCAGATTTTAGGAGAGACAGAAGAAAACCAAGAATTCAGGCCTCGAAGACCATCAATACCAAGGTAAAAACATCTATTGACTTATTCAAGCTTTAGACTTGGTCCTTCATTCACCAACTCCTGAACACAGGCAGTGGGCTAACTATGTCTGACTGTTTCAAAGAAGTTTACTTCACTTTTATTCTGAGTCTGTAGTTAGTACTTCAGAACCTAATAAATTTTACTATTATTTACATTGTTCAGAGTCATTTATTTCAGATAGCATTTACATTCAGTTATCTGTTAGATGTAGTTAAAGTCTCTTTGGTCTTTAGTTTAACAGCTGCTATTTGAGCAAAACTGAATGAAAAATGCTCAGCCTGGTCTTAAAGACACCAACAAATTAGCATTTTAAAATTCATCTTGAAAATAAAGAGATAAGATACACCATGCAGCAAACTAAACTCCATTTAGATAACAGGAGGTTCATTACTGAACTTATGATCAAGTTGCCACAGAAAAGCAGAGCCTCTTTACAGAAGGGATATGCCTATCTTTCATTTGCTGGGCTAATCTCACCCATAATTATGCTTCAAGACCCCAGCGCCTCATTCCTCCTGTTGACTGATAAAATAGATGAGAATAGTTTTAAGACAACCACAGCTTCCAGATGTGAAATGAAAATCTTTTACCAGTGTCTGTGAATGAAAACAAACAACACACTAGATAGGCAGAATGAGCTGGAAAATAGCCATGTTTTGCAGAAATTATCTCTCTAACTCCTACAAAATTGAAAAGGGTTGCATTTCCATATCTGGGAAATGACCTTTGAAAATTGTTACCAAAATGCAGCGTATGAGTCCATTCCCCATAGTAGGAATTCTAATAGAAGCTACTATTAGAGGGCCCTGATGCTAAGTGTTCTCTTTGTGTCCTGCCTAGCCTAGCCCTATGGGGCTCTACAGAATCCTATGTCCATTATGTCACAAGATAAAACTCACAATACAGGACTAGGGAAGCTGCTCTGCTCAGCAGTGCCTAAGACCTGAACTGCTGCCTCTGCCTTCAGTCAGTTTTGCCTCCTGACTCACCCTAGGTCACTGGTTTACCTGTGTTTAATATAGTAGTGCTTTATATTGCCTACGTATTTGCAACAAAGCATTCTGAAGATCAATCATTATATAACATTTTCTCCCTTAAACTATACTCTGATTCAGGAAAGTACCTAAAGAAACATTTAAAGTCAATTGCTTGAATGGTCCCATTTCTTTCAGCATAAAGTCAAAAGATTTGAAGCATACACTGCAGTACTTTGAGGTTAAGTGCAAATTAATGTCACAAGAGCTGCCTCTCTGCTGGTGGCCATTGGAGCTACTCCTTTTTACATCAAACACTTACTTTCATAATATGGAAACAGAGAGCAAATATACTAATGAAATGAGGAAAATAGTATGATATGAAACATCCAAATTTTATACAAATATATGTACTTGAAACACTTTCGCACAATGCATCAAAAAATAATTTGGAACTGATTTATACTTTCAAATTTTTGTCTTAAAAGGAACCATATTTTTGTTTGAGAAATAAGGAATATGAAGTAATGTTGACTTTAATACAAGGAAGTTTTCTGGGAGCTTTATATTCCCACAAATTTCCCACTTTTGGGTTTGGTTTTTTGCTGGATGCCTTTGCCATGCCTGAACTCCCAGGATTGGTTTCTGTCTCCGGGGCTCCACAAGAGGTTTCAGACTCAAACCCAAGAGTCACATCACTAGCAGAAACATAAACCATCCCACAGTCTGTCTGCTCTCAACTTGTTTGTTTGCAGTAAACACACATAAAATACCCAAACAACTTGTCAGGGAAATGGACCCAAAAGGGTAAGCTTCCCTTTACATGAAGAAAATGAAATCAACCTATCTGCTTAACAGCAGTAATTGGGATTGCAGGAAAGGAAATAGGAATCAGCTCTAAGAAAGCAATGTTCACAAGAACTTGCTCTTGGTTTATTCTTTTCCTTTGTATGAACTCTCTGTGTTACTCTCTTATGTGAAACAGTGCCAGAACCTGTCTTTTACAGTCAAAGGCAAAGACTTTGAGGATTTAAGTATTTAAGATTTCCAAGAGCATGCATACTCTCAACCTGTGCCTGAAAGAGGAGAAATATTTGCCAATCTCAGTCAGGGGCAGAGGTCACATTATACTGAAGATCATTCCTAGAAAATTGCTTCATACAGACCTACTCCAGACTTGAATGGCCCTTGCTACCAGGAGCAAAATGGACCCCAATGAACTTTCTATGACAATGTCCCAATTTCCAGTGGCACCGGCATCAAATGTTTGCATCCATTTTCTCCTTGTTTGAATTCCTTCAATTCTATCCTTGCCTGGATGACTGAGCCCAGAGAGTGGTGGTGAATGGTAGTTCATCACCAGCGCTGGCATCTGGTCACAAGTAGTATCCCCCAGGGATCAGTATTGGGTGCAGTCCTACTCAATATCTTTATCAATGATTCGGATGAGGGGATGAAGTGCACCTTATTATAATTCATGGATGACACCAAGTTGAGTGGGAGTGTTGATCTGCTGGAGGGTAGGAAGGTTCTGCAGAGGGACCTGGACAGGCTGGGTATATAGGGCAAGACCAATAGTATGAGGTTCAAAAAGACCTAGTTCCAGGTCCTACACTTTGGCCACAGTAACCCCAAGCAGCATTACAGAATGAGAACAGAGTGGCTGGAAAGTGGGCCAGCAGAAAGGGACCTGCTGTTCCTAAATCAAATTGTAGATCCATTCCATGTGTTCTTTGATCTAATATACATCCATTTAGAAACAACTAAACATTCTTGATCATCTGGAAGCTTTGCTGAAAATGTGTATGCAAAGCTAGCAGGTCTAAGCCAGCTCTCTTCCACAGCTACAGAAGTATCATTGAAGGTTAACGTGGAGTTTAACTCACAAGGAGTCATTTTGATTTGCACAGGGTTGCCAACACGCCCATGCACACATGTGCCTGTATTAGAAATCATGTGTATGCTATGTCCAGCACCTTCAAGAAGCCTGGGACCTCCAATTCCCACTTGCTGTAGTCACTTTTTACGTAGAACCAAGACTGGCAAGTCGCTAGATTACTGGCATGGTAACTGACTTGTGCTTAGCACCTGCCTCCCTCTGCCCTGGGGCAGCACAGCACACCTCAGTGGGCTCACTACAGCCAGATGCCTCCATGCAGCTTGTGGCCTAAAGTGGGAACTGAAGTCAGAGACTGTTGGGAGCCCGGAGCCAGCATGAAGCAGATACGGCAAATCACTGAGCTACAATATTCTCACTGGAGAAAATATTGTGTCTCTTTGTGTTGAATGTAAGCAGAGGGGCAGATGAGACACATCTGATTAATTTTTGTCTGGATAACTCTTCTGCAATTTCACTGTCATATTTCAACAAGTCACTGGCCCTGTCTGGTTTGAAAGCACTGTTGACTCTTTTTTTCTCTCTCTCTCTCTTTAAAATGTAATAATTTTAACCCCCACCATAATATGTTTCAATTTCCATGACATTTTTCTATGAATGAGATCTGTTCTACTAAACTGCATGCAGGTAAAGTTTCAGAATTAATATGTGGATTTTATCTATTCAGGGGGGCTTTGGGGTTTTAGAATTTTTCAAATATGGTAAATTTTTAAGATTAAACACCGAGGCTTTTTAAATAGCTGATAAGAAAATTAGTAAAATCAGGTGGCATGACATTATCATTCTTTTTTCACAAGGAGGAGGATCCATTCCAGAGCAGTTCTTAGGTCACTAGAGTGCATATTTGACTGTCCTCAGGTGCTGCATAGTGAAACTCCTCATGATGTCAGTCATGCACGCAACTGAGCTGAGCAGCTGGCAATAATAAATATAATAAATATTATAAATATATATAAATAAATATAATAAAGGTAATAAATAGAGCTCCTGCCTAATTGAAGAACTGTGTAGTTTCCCATAATACTCAGCAATTCCTATAGCAGCGCTACTAAAAGTACTGTTAAGTATGGCTTAAAACAGGCGGAACGGTTAAGTCAACCTCATGAAGCCCCTCCTAGAGCAAACTTAGCCATAGCCAAAACTTTCAGACATTTCCTACTATGGCAGAAAATCTGGTTATGACCAAAGCAAGGAGGTGCTGACCAGCACTACTCAGCATTATTAATTCCTGAAAGATTCAACTCCGACGCTTGATTGTTCTCAATGTAGCCACTACTAAGTTAAAGCTCTAAAAGGAGCAAAAAATTGTATAACCAACTGCATTTGTAGACCAAGAGACACTACCAAGTGCTTAAGAAGCTCACAGCAGAGGACATTTTGGCAAATTACAAAAGCCAATGCATATCCTACTCTTTAAAATGTTAAATTAAAATTTAAAAAAAGATCTGAAAGGAAAAATTAAATATAAAACAAAACGATATGGAAGCAACTTTAATGATTTTTTTATTACTTTAAAGAAACAAAAACAATAATTTGTTTTTATAGATCCTGAACTCTTGCTTCTTCTCAGTTTCCCCAAAAAGCTCGTACCAGACCCACATTCTCAACCAAGATAAAGGCTGGAACTAATTTTTTCCCTCTGTAAAAGATCTCACCTGGGGAAGCACAGAGACTAAAACTAATGGCATATAAATGTCTTCAGAAGCTCAAAGGCCAAGGATAATGGTAATCTGAGCCCTAGGATGCATTAAAAAAAATCTATTATAGGCCAAGGACCCAAGCCTCCTCACAAAACATTACACAAGTGAAAAAATAAAAATAAAGGAAAAGCAAAGAAAAAAGAAGGAAACTGATTGTGTATTTAAAATTAATGACCTAAGGTTAATTGGTACTTCACTGACTCAATTTGCAAATAGATAATGATGAAGGAAAGTGTCTTTCTGACAGAGTTCACATATAGCAGTGGCCCTGAGCACATTGGTGTCTCTATGGAATAAAAAGTACATTTTCCTTTCTGTGGAAGAAACCATTTCCTTCTCACTTTTCTAGTGGGATTTGTCCCAACAGCTTTTTTCAGAGACTTTTGTATTTAATTGGAATTCACTTGTAGGATTCACTGTTTCAAGGCATATTTTGATGGAATGCTGAATTTCAATATTTTGTCCGGGATTTTTTCCTCCCAATATTTCCTTGAAAAATCAGTTTTTTCCTTACTGCCCATTTGTTAGCTGAGGCCAGACTCTGCCACCTTCCTACTCTCTCTGTGCTCTGCTGGTGTTAGGGAGAAACAGTTCTGGACTTTCACTGCTTCAGTCCTCTTCCCTTTATCTCAGTCATGATAGTCTGCTCTGTATTTGGGAATTTATTTCTTCCTACTTTTGAGAAACTGAAAGCTTCAGTCGTGTTCCTTTCTGACACAAAACAGCACAGTGACACTGAAGCTATATCATATACAGATTAATGTCACAGGGAAGCTCTGTAAAGAAAACCCAATGACCCTCTTTGCAAGATTGAAGGAAACAGGGACTCACCATATCCTCTGGTTTCCTCCACATTTGTGGGTCATCCTGTCCTTTACAAAGGGAATTTATCTTCCAAGCTGGCTGAGTGGCTTTAGCTCCTAGTCAGCATTATGCATTTCTGTGTAGGACTAAATGCTCCAATGTTCTGAAAAACATCACATTTTCAGACACTTTAGACCTTGCTCAGGTTTCTCCCTCATTTCCTTCAGTTAAGGGCATGTGATTGAACTATGAGAGGACATTGGCAATGGCCTTGTTGCTGCTGGTTGCAAGGACAATGCCACCTGCCTGATCACACCTTTCACACAAAACTGTTTGAGACCTCTAAATTTCATAGGGAAAATACAGGCCATGGTGCTGCAGTAAACATTGAGGCCCACATTTAGGAAGATAGTGGGAAGTATGCATGCATAACCAAATTGGTATTTGAGTAAAATTAAGGCTGAGGAGTCAGAAGAGAGAATGATCTGACACAGTGCATTGGAATAAAAGTCTGTCTTTTGTCTGTGAGCTACTGTAGGAAGCAAAATGAAAGTGATTTGTCAAAGTAGTCCCTTTCCTGTTCAGGTACTTTTCCTGTTCAGGTTACCTTGCTCTTAGAGACTGCAATGGGAGTAATGAAATTTTAACTCTTCTTTCAGAGCGCATTCAGCCTTTTTGTAGCACCTATATGCTTCCTCGCCATTACACCTAATTATTTGAACTAGCCTAATTTTCACAAAATAGGCATTCTAAATAACAGACAATAACACGCACCCCCATTCTGATAATGATTTCTTTGCTGATACCCCCAGCAGGTGTGCATGAATGCATGACTTCTTATGACAAAATGTTTTCTGTACCTTCTAGAAGAAACTGTTCAACGCATTCTTCATTTCCATTTATTTGGATACGTTTGACTAAAAACTAATTATTTGAGACGAATACGAAAAACTAGGTATTAGGCTGACTTAGCAGATCAGAGGGGAAGAATTGGAAGAGTTATTGTTCCCTCTCCATGGCAGGTGATAGGCTATTTTGCTCAGTTGTCCTCCTCCTTTCCATATATTGTGGTAGATCATGGTACATCCTGCCAAACACAGCAGCAGAGTGTTTTCCATTGCATTAGTCCTGATCTCATCACTACGAAACTAATAAAAATTCATACACTTTGTAGTGAGATTTTTACCACTTGTTCCCCTTTCTGGCTCAGAAAATATTGTTCCTGCGAGGTGGTGGCCCTGTTTAACCAGTGGCCTGGCTACTCTTGTCAGTCTACATCCTAGACCCTGCTGATGCTCTCAGTCAGCCTTGCTCCAGGACTGGCATGGAAACGCTTTTTAGCAAGAGTCAAGCTCTAGTACATGCTGAAAGCAAGTCCCCCATTGCCTCCTTGTAGCATTCTATTAAAACCAAGATTAGATGAATCACATTGGATCAATTTCCTCCTTCAATTATACTTGCATCTCTTTGTTCGTCACTATCAAAGAGAGGCTGGCACTTCGGAGTGATGGCCTTACTCAAACTCCACTGATACAAAGGGCAGGCAGCATGGACTGGCTGGTGATTGCATTAGGAGAGAAGTCCTCTCTGGGCGCTGTGGCTGAGAGCTCGTGACTCTGTGAGAAGCAGCCTTCTGTGTGGTCTCTCAGGCTGTTCTGCTTCAACAGTGTGGGGAAGGCAGTCAAACAATTACTTTCTCTTGACAGCCAAGTCTCTTTGGTCACCAGCCCCCTGGTCCTTGTCAGCCAGCCTGTTTTTTTACCCAGTTCCCTGCAACCATTCTCTGACTGCCCGCCCCCATCACTTCCAGCCCTTTCCTTGGAAGACCAACAGAGCCAGGACAGGTGGCACAGTGACAAGGTCACAAAGGTCCCAGGAAGGCACAGTCCAACACTTCAGCAATCACAGGGCTAAATTCTGCCTTCTATGCCAGAGGCTGATGTCTCCATCCTCACTGACATCCACGCTAAACCTGGCTGTCTGGACAGAAGGTCAAATGAGGCAGCACAGGCTCAGAAGTTGGTCTCTGGGAAGAGAAGTGGCTCCACTGGGTGACTTGGCACCCCTAGCGGGGAGGGATGGAAGGAAGGATGAGGGGGATTCTATGCTGTGGTTATATACAAGCCAATGTTGATTTGCCAACTATGGCCTGCTGCCTATGTTATTCTTCTATTTAAGCCCTACTGAAGCAACAGAAACTTTTTATTCCATATTGTTGACTGAAACTTCAGCAGGGTAATGATAGGGTACATGACTGGAACTCCTAAATACTGTTGCAAGACTCATATAAGTTGGAATTAATGCCAGTGAAAAGGGCTCCCCACTCAAGCTGCCACTGACCATTAGTATATTCTTTCCGGTTTTGCAGTGCGCAGTAGAATGCAAAAAAAACACCAAAAATGAACCTGTCAGTTTTACCTTAAATAAGCTAATGTTTTAGTATCTATTCTCCTCCATACTGCAAAAGTAAAGCAAGGTGAACATATTAATAAAATATCTAAATTTTATTTAATGATTTTGCCCAGTAGTTTGTAATTTTTGTAATTTTCCTTTCCTAAAGATTTTCCTAATTTTTTTTTCCTAAATTTTCATAAAATTTTAGTATCTATAAAAGAGCAAATATGAAGACTATCCTGTTTTCAGGAAAAAAATGTGAGAGCACAGAGCAGAAGATTTCAGCCTGAAAATCGTTCACTGACCTCATGAAACAGTGAGAGCAGGAGGGTTCATCATGAAGTACCAGATACCCCAGAGAATATCGTACTTCCAGTTTTCAGGTTGTGATCCAGCACAAACTGACCTCCAGAAAGTTATTAATCAACTTCAGGATTTTTTTTCTCATTTCTGCAAAGAGGAGGCTTCAAAACTTCCCACAAGCATGTCACTTAGTCCAATTCCCAGTCTTACTGACCATGCATTAGAGGTCAATAGATGTGTTTTAATAATTCATACAATTCACTCCTTTCAAATGCAGAAAACTGAAATTTAATACAGAAATGAGTCTCAACATAAAGACATAAGAGCATACAAGTTCATTAGAACTAATCACATAGAATCTTAAACAGACCCTACCAGCTTATAGTCTGCACACTCACCTAGGCAACTAGGCAATATTTTTGAATGACTTCAAAAAAAAGTCTCTAGAGATATTATCCCATCATTTCCCATTATTGAATGCATAGATCTTAAAAAGCATGGATAGGCATTGAAAAAACTGTTCCCATATCTCTTTACCTGATCTTTTCATTTGTAACGGTCTCAGATTTGGGCTTTATGAAGAACATGTTATTTGTAAAGGAAATAAATGCTCGAGAATTTCGTGTTCTAGGTGAGCAAACAAGACCTTAAGTCTCATCTACACTGTCCTTGCTCCTTCTGGTGTAGCTTCTTTACATATTAACTCTGGCATTTAGGTCATAACTCAGTACCTTTAGAAAAATAACTTGTACTTCAAGAAAAAGGTGCTTCCCAGAGCCTCTCCTACTTCTTTTCACAGGGTAACAAGTTCTGCTGGCAAACAGCCAATATTTGGTTCATAAAGCCAGCAGAGACCCATAACTGGCCTGAAATGTCCCTTGTGGAGCCTGCTGCCTTTGTGGCAACCTTGCCCCCTCTTCCAGAAACTGTTTTGGCAGCAGTGCTGCTGTGGGCTCCTGAAGGTAGACTTTCCACAAGTCAACCCACTCTGAAGTGATCCTTGCACAAATCCAGGTGTCTGGATGTGTAGTGAGGAAAGTATGGGCCCTGGGTACACACAAATGAGAGAGGAGTAGAACTGATGCAATTAAGACCTCTTACACAGAAGGGGAAGATCAAGACCTAGAAACACATTGAGCATCGCAATAAACACAAGACTAATTTTGTCCACACTCTTCCCTATCTGATCTGTCTAGTTGTTATTTCTGGCAGTAGCAGACCGTTGTAATGCACAGGGTACATCTTAGAAGAGTCCCATCCATAGCTCAACCCATGTTTTCTGGTCCGTAGCAGGGTTCCCTGCCACACATGCACCATCAGAGCCTGGTGTGGTCTGGAGCACAGCACCAGAAGAACCTGTATGAGGTTACTGACCTGTCCTAATACAAAGGAAACAGCACCTAAAAAGCCTGAGACACAGGGAAGGAAGTCTCCTTATGTGTCATCTTCTCCAAAGAGTTCATGTTTCAGCTTCCCTGGGGTTAAGTCACCAGTGGTCACTAGAAGTACAGCTCATGCCTATGGAACCTGATAGCACTTCACAAAACATCATAGATAACATCCTTTCTTTTATAGAGGAATAAAGTATCACAGGAAAATCAAGCATCTGACAATTGATTGAGGTTCCAGGTTTCAAGAGGTCAGGGAGCTGCCCCAGAGGAAGCTACATGTTCACCATGCTGCCATACCTTTCACCACCTTTCAGCTTGATTTTACCCATCCTTCAACCCAGTATATTTGAAGCAGGTCTTCTGCAGCAGCCAGGACAGCAAGCACAAGTATCCATCAACGCTCCTTATGGGGAGGAGCAATATGCTTCACCAACAGTATCCAACTTGATGCTTTCAGTGTTTTGGGCTGAGCTGGAGCTTCAGCAGGTTCCCACATGGTACTTCCCACACAGCTCCCATCAGTGTCAGGCACAGGCAGTGTCAGTGGGAGCAGTATGGGAACTCAGGTGTACTTGAAGCTCAGAATTCAGACCTAGGTTCAGAACCTGTCCTAAATGGATGCCAGTTACTCCAACAAGGAAACACCTTCACATCAGCAATCCAGGCTTCAGTGTCAACTATTCATGTAAGTGATAGCAGACAAACTACTAGTGTGTGCCTTGTTGCGCAATTTTGCCATGCTTTTTTAGTGGTCCCTGGTTTTGAATTGCATCGAACACAAGGCTCTGTGTGTGTACATATATTTCACTATAATACATAGATAAATTTCAAGAAACAGTTTTATGGTGTATATTCTACATGCCATCCCTGCAGTTCTCAGACAGCAGCTCCAGGATAACTTTTTTCCATTACAAGCATCCTTTTTATTTTAAGACTCAGGTGACATTTCTTTTTTATTGTTTATTGAAACACAATAAACAGAATTACTTTTTATATCTGAATAAAAATTACTGTAGGACAGGAAATACATGTAATTATGAACCTTGGATTTATTTGTGAAAAAGATCTTCGGAAACACCTGCACATCTGATCATTAATTTTGTGCGTAGTGAAAAGAGGTACCTCATTGCATCTCTTCCCCTCTATCTTCAGCTTGCTCATATGTTTTGTTTTTCAAAGATCAACACATTTAGACAGTTATTTTCCAGTTTGACAATGTTGAATCTGTGCAAGACAATCAACTAATGTAACACACAGATCTATACACCTCTGCTCTGAATGTTGTTTTTCTTTCACTTACATATCAAGAGTCAAGAGTTTCAGACCAAGCTAGCACAGCTGAGGGATACTGTGGGGATTTTGTTTAGCAGGATAGCCAAGTATACTCAAGTTTAGTTCACTATTTTTAATTTAGCTTAGACATGCAAACTCTCTGGGACTGGACAGAATACTCCACTGAATTAAAACTGAGCAAAAACAAAAAACCAAGGTTACTCATGTCACTGTTAGTTTCTCAGGCAAGTACTTGATTATATGCTATGCTATTGATTTAATACCTACTTAAAAAAACCCCACATGTGTTTGTGAAGTCTTGAGTATTATTTAAAGATGCTATTTCACATCATACTTCAGGATCCCATGGATGAGCAGGAGACCCTTAAAACATGTGTCCACTGTGAAGAAAACCAGCTCTGGCACTGCAAAAACACCACACTCACAAACATCCTTAAATAGCCAGTAAGCACAGAAAATTGCTCCTTGCAAATTGCATTATTTCCATACTTGCACCACAATCCCACTGTCAGGGCTATGTTTAGCCTTTACGCTATGCTGTTTCAACCAGGGGTTCTAACTAAAATAGATACCATTACACACACACACACACACACACACACACACACACACACACAAATAATCTGCAATTGTTGTATTAAACACAAAACACCCCAAATATATCACCTTCATAGTAAGAAGAGGGATCTTTATAACTATGTGCATTCTGTGGCACAGTAACTAGTCGAGAGTACAACCCACATCCACAGCTTTTCATTTGGTATCCACCACAAGACATGCCTTTTTCATTCAGAGAATGCAAATCTTTCACAGAAGGTTTGAGGCAACCATTGATAACTCATCCCTTTTTCTCTCCTAAGGGGCTGAAGACAAAAGGGAGGCTGTTCTTTCAGTGAACAAGAAGCTATAATCTGTGAACACAAGCTATAATCTACACTCTACATCCAGGGCTTGTTAAGCAGATCTTGGCAGGGCCTAGTTTTTCCCACTGCAGATCAGAAGCAAGTCAAGCTTTTATTTTACACATGGGAAGACTCTTACCCATGTGGGAACAATGGAATCTAGAACAGTCAATTACCTGAACATGTAGCTATTCGTATATGCAACCATGGAGTATTTGTGTACATATCCAGATCAGGCATTTGAATTAATACCTTCAGGAGCTGCTCTGTGCACTATCCCACCAGCTGAAGCACTGCTGTTCCAAGGTGATCTTTCCCATCAATGTCATTCTGCTTTGAGTAATTAAACCTACACCAAACCAAGGACTTCCATCTCACACTGGGGCCACAGCAAACAATCAATTGGTTGCCCCTTATTTTTGTCACAGTAGCTGCTTCTTTGGAGAACAGCATCAGCAATGAGATGAGATGTAACAGAGAAGCTGACTGTAGAAAAGCCAGTTGTGCTCTTTTAAGTGTAGGGATGGGCTTTTCCTAATCAAAGACTTGAAAACTGCTCGTCTATGCTGCAACTGAGTTTGGCAAATATCAGAGTACTTGTCTGGGGATCAGAATTTAAAGTCTTCATTAGGCCAAAGAAGCACTGACAAATGCATTGCCCATCTCTGCAATGCTGGTTATTCTTGGAGACTAAAGGAAATTTTCTTCAATTATTAAAGTAATCCAAAACACTCCTCTAAAACATAAATAATATTTAAGCCATATTCTATGTTGCAGAAAAAGCAGTATAAGAGGCTTCTTATTACACAGGAGAATGAAGATTCACAAAGATGCTCAAAAATCAATGGTTTGTAAAAAATTCTTTTAGCATAGAATGGAAACTTCCAAATAGACCCCTAATAAGTTAACAATCCAGCATTCAGTGAAAACTTGGCTTCCTTAGTCACTCAGGACCAAGAAGTATAGATGATCCTGAGCTGGAATGGGCCCACAAAAATCACTGAGTCCAACTCCTGACTCTACACAGGGCAACCTGAAAGTTAAATCATGTATCTAAGAGTGCATGCTAAGCTATGTGGCTTCTCCCTTAGCATTAATCATAGGCAGCAAAGGAATGTTCCTGTGGAAAATGCAATAATTTCGGAGGCATGTATGCATGAAGATCAAACATTTGTTGCACAGGTTTAACACTGCATTTTGCACATTCTTTTATTTGGAAGTTTACTTAAAATTAACAAGTCACACTATAGATAAACTACAAAAAAATCACTCCTGACTATGGTTCATTCATTCAATTGCTCACCTTGACCCTACATTCCAATCAATGCTTATTAACCTACCTTTTGGTAAGCAGTCAAATTACAGTGACCTAAGCAGTTCAGGGGAAATTAACCATGTCTTCAGCTCACTAAAACTCTGGTAAAGATATTTGAATGTCTTATTTTATCCAAGAGAAGAAAATTGAGATATATTTTACGCTAATAGTCTCTGACACATTTCCATTTCTTCCAAGAGCCCTTTCTCAGGATCTGACTTCAGGGCAGATGTGCTGACGCAAAAGACCACACTTTCATTTGAACCACCGTTTTAATGAGAGTAAAAGTGATTCAGCTTCAACATATGTGGTGACAAGCCACTAAGCAGGCTTTAAATGGAACTAGACATGACAGCATGGTCAATAAAGAATGGTGTTAAATTGTGTTCTAAATCCTATTTCCTTTAAAATACAGAGAAACAAGGAAGATGAATACTACGCGGTCAATATTTAAAATGTAAATTCTATCATTCTTCTAAAACTGTATACAGGCTTTCTTTGAACTCACACAATGATGTTCAGTACGCTTCTGAAGAGGAAATTAAACCATGGAGAAGAGCCATTATATGACCCAAGAGACAATTTTCAGTCACTAGCTTACTGATGCCATTTGGTGTGTCCTGATTTTCCCATGTCTGAATTAAAAGTACAGTGGCAAGTATGAATCCAAACCAAGAATTTAGAAAGTTGAAAATACTAGTGGACTGTAGTCTATGTAAATTATTCTACCTATTAGCTCAATTTTTCCTTTTAAAAGGTCTGAGAGTGCTGCAAAAAGTTTATTATGTAATAAAAAAATAAAATTTCTAAAACTTTACACACTGAAAACCAAACTTGAAAACTTCAGTGGAGTCAGTGAAGCTCTGACAAATTAATTTCTAGGGCATACATGCAGTCAAGCCATTTTGCTTTGCTCATGCTCACTCAGAATGTCTACAGCAGGGCAGGAAACAGAAAGATTGTCTTAGTATCAATCTAAAATTTCAGCCAGAAAAACGTTATTTCAATTGCCTGGCATTATTGCTGACATTTTGAGTTGCTGAATTGGAAAAACAAAGTCTCACAAAGAAATCATATTAGTGTACAGTATTTATTACCTTCTATTAATCTGAAGTCAATAATTCTGATATGACTGAATTAATTCCAAAGTAAACATTTTTAAATACATATAAAGATGAGGGGCTTTAACATGAGAGTATTTAGTTGATCTGCACTCTTAATCCACATGCAAGATACATCGATCAAATATTGTACATTTCCTTTCATTTTACACTGGTCCATAATATAGCACAATTTCTGAGGGTGAAAGAAAGGAGTAAAGAAATAATATTTTCAAGTAGCCCTTTTATTTAAAAAGAGCATCAACGATATATTAAGCCAATGTGTTTCTCTCTGATATTGGTTTTACTTACAGTATAAGTTTTGCAAAATATACAGCTCACCAATGATACACAAACAGTGGCCCTTTACTAAGGGCAAGTAACAAAAAAAAGAAATACAACAGATAAGAATTCTACAGATTAGAAAAGTCATATTTTAGAACATTATGTCACTTCAGAGTGCCTCCAATGTTGGAAAGAAAGGTCATGCACAACATTTCTAATGTTGTCATTAGTCCATGAGAGATTTGCCTGCATGCTTCAGAAAAAGAAACAGAACAGAAAAAGGTACAAATCACAAGGAAAACAGCTTTCTCCAGTTATCTTTTAGGCCTGTCGATGTCGTCAATTGCAGCTAACAGCTTCTGTCTTGCCTTTTTGTTGATGTGGGAGCCTAGACAAACATTCACCAGATTGGTCAACTGCTTAGTGGAATATTCCTGGCAAACAAAAGCAGATCATGTTAGGACAGACAAAGACAGAAAATTACAAAAAAGCAGACATACTCAGTGTGGACTTTTCAGCTGACAGAAACAGTCAGTACACAAGGCAGATTTAAAGCGGTGTTTATGTCAGGTCTGGATAGTTTTCATAGTTGAGGCAGAGGACAAAACTGTATTTTGCTACATGGCCAATTATAATGGAAAATGCTTACAACTTCAGAAGTGTTTGTGAGAGCTCACAGAAAGGAACTCTGTGAATATGTATATGAATCAATTTTTAATGTATTTTCCATTCTTTGGGAGGTACGGTGGGAAATATGTATGCAAATGGTCAGGCTTGTAACACTAAATAAACTATGACAAAAGTTATCTTTTCTATTTTGACTTCTCATTTCAAGTAAGATTCTACATGCTTCTGCCTACAATGTTAATTTCAGAACATGATAAAGGAGGGAAAAATGCCAAAAATGTTTAGACAATTTTTAACACCTATGAAAATACCATATTTGCCAGGATTACCTTTATATCTAACACTATCCAAAACACAGCTTCCACCTATGGGTGGAAACAAGGTTTTTCCATGTAGGTCATCAAACAACAGCTCACAATCTCTCCTGTGGCTCCAGGTAAAACAAGGAAAATTATATCAAAGATAAATTTCTCTCCTTCAGTTCAAGTGGGATTTAAAGGAATCCAAAAATACAGATTTCAAGTGCTCCACTTCAAAGAGTTTTCACTTCAACAATTGGCATCTCCAATAGCATGTTACTGCTACATACACAGATCTGTTATAACAGTTTATCTGTTAACACAGATCTGTTATAATTAGTTTATGCTATCCCAAAAGCATGCTAAATGTTTTCAAAATACAAATGAAGACTTATCTCAGAGAACAATGTTAACCCTGCTGATTAAGCATTATTAAATGAGAAAATAAAAGCAATGATTGTTATTCATTGTGCCTTACAACTCAAGCAATCTACTCCTAAAGGCAACCCAAAACTTCTTGGTGATTCTAAGCCATACCTCTTGATGATCAAGCTGTGTGCTTTGGCATATTCCGAACAGCACACAGATGTTTTCAATTTCAGTTCGCTCTAGTTCTCTACACTTTTCGATACAGTAGGTAGATATGACTGGCTTAGTCATCCTTCCTAATACAAACCCATACTGACTTCATATGACAAAAATGAACATATACATGCACACATACAATTATATTTATACTTCTTCCTATAAAGATTTTATTATACTAAAGTAATATATACATATATATACATATATTAATTTTTAACACATAGAAAAATTGATTATTTCTAGTTGTTAGCATTATTTTATCATTATGGTGAATTTTCTTGATAGACAGTAAAAGAATGCAAATTTAACTCTTACCCTGTGTTCTTTCATCCAGCGTTCCATGTCATTTTCTGTTAAGTAGTACGCTTTAATGTAGGTCTCCACAAATTCTTTATCTGGAATAGGTCTAATGTCTGTTAACTTTTCTAGTTTCATTAGGAACTGTTGAAAGTCCAGTTGCATCAAGGCACGTCCTTCATTGCTGCACTTCTTCACATTGGCATACCTAAAAAGAGAAATAGTGGAAACCAAAACTTAGAAGGAAATAAAAATGAATTTTTCTTCTCAAAGTTGTCCTTCCTTGAGGAGGAACATAATTATGGTTTCACGTTAAAAGCCGACAAGAACTCTTAAGATGTCTTTTGCAGAGCTTTATTTGTATTAGTATGATATTTTTAGCCCCAGTCATAAAACAGAACCACACTTTACCCAGTGACAACTAAAAAACCCAGCTCCCCTCCAAAAGCCACTCAAAATCCTACATTGAACAATTTAGTGGGTTAGAGGAAATTAAACCATTGCTCATCAGTACACTGGACAGTGGTTTTATGTGATCATCACCACTGAAGTCTGAAAGGTACCATGGCAGCTTTAGGAATGGTCACCAGGAGTTTGCTCAGCCAAGTGGGAACATCTAAGAAAGGCACAAAGCTGTTTTTTCAAAACCAGACACAACAACGAGAGGATAAAGGGTGGCATCACTGCCAAACCTCTCTGAAAAGCTAATGTGTTAATGAGAGTATATTGACAGAAAACTGGTGACAGATTAGAGGAAATAGAAGAAGAGTTTAAGGGCAGCGTAATACTAGCAAGGATTACAGTGGAGTGATTAGCAACAAATGAGGAAAACCATCTTTGTAGTTTTTCAAATGGATGAGAAATTGTATTTGTCAAGATCAAAGAAAATTACAGTGCAACGCCCATTTTAACAATCCAAATTTCAGCTGTGTAGAGGGAATAAAAATGCTTTGGTCTGGGGCACAGTGTCTTGAGAAACTTAATCCAGTTCACCCATAGGCTGTTGCTGCAAGTAATAATCCCATCCCACTATCCCTCTACCAAATCTAAAACAAGCTCAGTGTTGCTTTGACTCATGAAGTTGACCCTAATTATTATACAGTCCCTAGGTTTTTATGTCTGATGCAATAGAGGCAGCAGAAACATACAGCTGCAAACCAGATACACAGCAAGCTCAGGTTAAGAATATGAAGAAATATCACCCTTACAGTTGATACGCAGAAAAATTTACAGAATGTAAAAATAACAGAGGCAAAAAGAGAGGGGATCAAGGCAAAAGTATTCTGGAGTTTCATAGGAGGTCAGAGGATGATTCTCGAAAGACTCAAGATGCCAGTTGGAAAATAGGAGAGAACAGTACTAGAAGATAGGGAAGGTCAAATTTTAAAGAAATATATAGTTGACTGTAGTGGAGGTAATTTTTCACTCAGCAAAGAGCCTGATGAGAGCAATTTCAGTTGACTGGCTGACTGGAGGAAAACCATCTCCTTCATGGCTTTTAATTCTGTACATTCATAGAATTCAGAGATGAAAGAAGTTTTGAAGGTATTCAGAGTTTCAGCTGTTCAGAATACCTTCCTTCCCTAACAGCAGGGGGAAATAGGCGAGAAGAACTAACTTGGCAAGAATGAGAAAATAGGGGCAATTATTTAGGAGATGATAATGAGTACACTTTAGACTCTCAGAAAGGGCACAGGACAAACAATGTCCGCAAGATATTCCCAGTCCACCCTGGCCAGTCAGTGAAATGCTTAACTTAAAGTAAATGTGAAAGTTTCATGGTAAGTCGTAAGTGTGAACCAAAATCACAGCATGGAGCAACACATACAAGTGACTATCTTCACAGCTAACAACTAAGTGGTTCATGAACACTGAAGTCAAAAAAGGTAAGTGAGATTGTGGTGTAAGAAAACAAAACAAGTTCAAAACAAACATGAAGGCTGAGATAGAGGAAGTTGATAGTGACTGACAGTGTTATCAGCTTGAAAGGTTAAGGTGGACAGGAGAAGAGAGATGCCTTTGTTTCACTTCTTCTGATATGAGTCATGGAAAGTGGAAAATAAAATTTCAGAAAGAAAAGATAGTATAGGTCGTATGTCACATGAAGAAAATGAGAAGCCAGAGGGAGATAGTGGCTGGATTTAGTCGCTGTGAACATGAAATTGATCTCTCAAGAGACTGCAGAGGGATGATGACATGAAAAGAAATGGGCATGAGTTAAGAAATGATGGCTTGATGGAAGCAGTGAAAGCTGACAATCCTCAAGAGACAGCTAACAACTTGGAGGAGGAGAATATTTTGTTGAGGTCCTAATTTAGAGCAGACAGCAGGAGAGTGGGATGTAAAGAAGTAAAATACGTAGTAGAGAGTGCATAAAGATGGCCAGGAAAGAAATAAGGAAATATATGTAGAAGGAGTGGAAGACACCATATATTCTACAATGGAGAAGTTGTGATGAGAGCCCAGACATAAGTAGCAAGGGGACAAACCCCCCCAAAAAATGTAGCAGATGAAAAGCCTACAACACTCAGGCTACAATATTGTCCCGGCCCTTTCAGATTCAAAGATTAAAAAAGGGAGCAATGAGCAAAGTGTAGTAGCTCCTGACTAAGGTGCTTGTGCAACAAACTAACTAAGATATCTCTCTGTTCCTGATGCATTTGGGAAAATCCCGTTACATGGCTACACCAATATGACTGCTAGGGTTGATAACTCCAGCTTTTTCCTTGGCTAAGATAAATGGTATCCCCATTGAGGTGTTGACAATTACACTTTTAACTTTCTTCTTTGGTCTGCTGGGATATAATTTTCATACAGAAGTTCCTTTGAAAGAGCACTATGTTTTAAATGTTTCAGTAAAACATTCAATGTCATTCTTCAACAGTATCTAGGAACAAGACCATCCCTTTTAGGCTTAGGGCCAGACTCTGTGAAATAACTATTAAGTAGTACGCTAAGCTCTACGTTTTAGGCTCCCCAAAAGCACAAGGCCACTACAGAATTAACACCTCTAGTTCCATAAAATAAATCTTATCATTATAGACATACTTAGCCAAAAGCAAGACTTTCATGAACTACTCACCCTTCCACAAGAGTTCTATTGGCCAAGCGTATGCAGTGTTCCCAAAGGATGTTGGAGACCGGCAGTGGAATACGGACTCTCTTAGACACCTCATTTAACCTTCTATTAAATTCTTCAAATTCCTGATAAAACATAAAAGATACTCTATACATCCTACAATAACAGCAACTACAAATTAGAAATCCCCATGAAAGTGAATAGCCAAAAATAAGAGTGAAGCAGAGAAGCTTAATAGGCACAGACTGTAGGGACGAGATTAATGTGTAAAGTAGAAAACATACCACTTTCTAGTATATCATTCACAACATCACCTCAGTGATTCTTTTTTAAAAGGAAATGCTGCTCTGTTCCCCAGAGCTGCAGTTCTCTGTGAAACCGGCACCTCTGAAAATCCTTCAAATGCCATTTTCATTGCCTCACTGCTTAAACTCATATTTAACTTCTTTAAGTCAATATACAGTCACTGAAAAAATCCCTCTAAATACCTGCTCCATCAGCTTTCAAAGAGAAGTTCAGAAATATTGTAATCATTTTTCATTCTTCAACTTTTCAGTTTAGATAGTTCCTCAGTGCTTTAAAAGGAGCTGAGAACAAAGAGTGAAAGAGGCCAAATCTAACAGTTTAGGAGCACACTGCAGCATTAGATAACAATGGAGGTTGAGGGAAGGCACCTGCTTCCACATGAAACATCAATGGCCTGGATGAATTTGAGCTGATACTACAAGCAAGAAACTAGTCATAACTGAATGTAATTACTCTGTAATGATTTTGTGACTTAAATAAAGTGAAACAGAAGTCTGCTGCCAGTGACTAATGCTTCTATCATTAAAATAGCTACCAATATAAAGCAAACTGGTAATGAACTCTTCTGTATAACCAGCAAAAGCAGTGTGCAGTGCATCCTATTATGACCTTATTTGTCCAACAAAGTGATTTCATTTCAAAGCTGATAACTAATTGACCACTAATTGCTTAGCTGCAATCTAAAAGCTTTTGTAGTAACTAGTACTACCTGTATAATGTAGAGACTAGAATTGGTTTTAAATGGTATTAGCCCTGATTGTCCTGAAACAAATTCATCAGCAGTTGCACACTCAGAAAAAAGTTTTACCCCAGAGATAACTATTTTAAACACAGATCTCCAAAATCTATGACAGCATAAGCAAGGGTAATCGTAGGACTCCATCAAGTTCAGTGCAATGATATATCCTGTCAAATTCTTCATTCTTGGCCTTGATTTTTTTACAGTAGAAGAGCTACAAAGTATAAAGGTGTTTTCGAAACTGTTACTCAACACAGATGTGTAGCTCTTTCTGTGATACACTCTTCATATATGTTTAAAATAAAATTTTCAGTTTCTCTGTAAGAATTAGTATAATTCTACCACTGCCAGAACCTCCCTCTGAAGACCTTCAGAAACATTATTTAGGCATATATAAAACGATGAGAAAGGGATTGTCCCAAGAACTGGTTCTGTATGCCATAAGACAGCAATTTTATAACCACTTCTACTGAATGCAATTGAGAAGTTGAGTGAATAACTTCCCTTTACTTTCCTTTTCAAATCCTAATATCTAAATATAGCAACTTCAATTAGATACTGTGTGATCATTATTGGTGGTGATTTGACCTACAGCCCCTATGATACATCTCAAAGACAATCACCAGAATTATTCAGAACAGCAAATAATGTTTTTGAAAAAAAACAAAGCATGCTTTCTCTAGCCACTGGATTTCCTTAATGATATTCTGTTTACTAGACATTTGTCCACAATTTTAGACTTAGACACGAGATTCATTAAACTTTTGTGGTCACTTTCATTGACCATGTAGTCAAAAAATCATCATTGAAAACAATGCGCTAGAAGCAAGAATAACAAAGCTTCTGGACAGACCTCATTATAATAACGTCCCATTTGTCAGAATGCCTTTGTTCTAGGAATGCTAGCATGGTTCTGTCCATGATACTTTAACACTTTTAGTGAAGTATTACAGTCATTTAATGATTATATAAGCTCTAGCACACCATTTCCCATAAGGCAGTCACCTTTAAAAGAGCATCTACATATATGTTGTGCTGTGACATGATTTCCTTCACATCCCATTTCACATTAGCCATCAGAAGCAGCATTTGCTCATAATCAATGGCTTTAGCAGCAACAATCCAATAAACTGGTTTACGTAGTTCACTGGCAGTTGACACTGTCTGCAAGAGAAAACAAATAAAATTCAATTCAGTAAATTTCTGACTTGTAGGAGGAATATATAACTATGATGTACCAATATTTGCACTACAATATACAAGTTTCAAATCTTCTGTTTAAAAATCAGCTTTGAATTACACAATTCTGACCTGAGAATAGAACTGCTGAAGAAAAGGCTTCTTGGCAGCTGGCATCACTGCATCAAGATGAGGCTGAAGAAATTCAAACTGCTCAGCCAGAAATACCCTTTGAAAGCAAATAAAATTTACTGTGAACTAAATGCAATGTTCGCCATGTCCCTTTACAGTTTTTACTCTACAGTTGACATATATGAAAATAACAATATGTAACCTTGGAAAATTTAGTCCCAAGAAGTGTATCAGTTTCATGACAACATAATAAGAAGTATTCTCAATTCTAACAATTTTAAAATATGCTTGCCAACAAGTAAATACTTGATTAAGGAGACTAAGGCTTGAATATCAACAATTCTCATTTCTATTTTATTCAGGATAATGCTGCAAAAGTGTGATGCAAGGTCTAGTAAAGTCAATGGCCTGGTGTCAAGTAATTTACATATTGTAGGACAGTCAACATAAATTTTAATAAATCAATGTCAGAATTCCAAAAATCCATTCCTAATTATTTACATATTAGTGAATCTGTAAGACTGAATATGAGATTAAATTCTTTCTCAGGGGTAGAATTTGTTAATAGCAACATAACAAGAAAATATGTTTCTCACTAACCATAAATGAAAAATGCATTTCTAAAATTAACTTCTGATACATAAGTGTCCCCTTATATAGGGAAAAATAATTCCCTACTACTAATTACTATTTCTTACTATTCTTCTGATCAGATAAAAAACATTTTGTAACATTTGCATTACTTGCTCATTAGAACCTTATTTTCACAGGTTCACTTCCACCCATTGCAACTAAGCAGTCTTGAGTCTCTGTCATCACTCTTCGAATACTTAATATAAGGTGAAAATGAACCATACATAGCCATACAATACTCCCAATAGCCTCTTTAAACTTTTTTCCTGTTACATTTGGCCTTGTGTTGTCACAAATTACTGGACTATCTGCAGCAAAATTTCATTGCTCGTGCTTGCAGGTTCTTAGACCAGATGGTTAGGCCCCACCACCTTTAATAAACAAATTAGCTCCACCACTCCTATTAAAAGTAACATTGAGAAGTATGAATTTTTGAGCTCTCAAGAAGGTTTTGGTTTATAATCACAATTTCCTGAACAATCCATAGCTTTCAGTGATCACAAAATAATGTGTACAGTAAACAACCTACAAGGATTCTGTGGCCACCACTCTCTCTGCCAAACCATACAGCAAATTGCCAGATGTCAAAACCACAAGATGACTGAGATGCGGGCTTGGCACCTTCTCCTTTCTCTCTTCAGCAGCTGTGAGAGTTCCTGAAGGATCAGCAGAGACCTCCTAAAACAAAATTAAACAAATTAAACCCCACAAAATCAGCAAGGACAGCTCCAGCTGAGCAGTTTCAGATGCCAGATAAAATGAAGGAATGTTTCAAATTCTAAGGTGTAATTTAAACCAAGCCTAAATCTAAAGACAATCATAGAGTTTTCTATTTGAACGGTACGGTGTTCAAATGGGTGAAAAAAATCATATTGTGTAAATCACTATCTAATGAACAAAAATGAAAAGGAAAAAAAAGGCAGAGAATAAACTTCTCTCTACAGCTTAACCCAACTTTCGCCAGACTGACTTCTCACCTTCGTAGATTGTATCTTCAATCTGACAGCAATCATATAAGGAGACACATCGAAGGAATGTTACTTAAGCATGGGCTTTACCACTTCTATGAGCTGTGGCTAACACAAGTAAAATACAACTAATGTTCTCATTCAAGCTAACATTCCACAAAAACTTCTATCCTACAGACATCTTGATGGTAGGAAACAAAGAAATAGTCACAGCAAGGGAACAGAAACCGTAGTAAGGAACAGGTTACAACAGGGCCCTGATGCAAAATTAAAGAAAAAAAAATAGGAAAAAAATCCACCTCTACATCTGAGGAATGTAAATGCAAGTTACAGCTAGAAGAGGAATCATAGAAGGAAGAAATTCCTAGAGCTATCATATTGATCTAAGTGGGTGTATAAATGGACACCTTCTGAAGCTTGGCTACTTCCCAAAACCACATCAAGCAGGATATGAAAACATAAATGTAGTTCTGGCTGTGGATTAATTACTTATAGCATGCTTACACATAGGCTATAAAGTGATGAGAAATGCTGCAAAATAAAGGTAATATAGAGCCCAGAAAAGATAAAGAAGTTAGGCATGATATGGCATTGATTTAATAAGCAACAGCCTTTCACGATTTTGGAGATAGAAACTCTGTGGCCAGACAAGTGCTACAAGATATCAGCCTTTATGAAGGGAACGAACACAGTAAGACAGTGACAAAGTAGTGTTAAATAAAATTTCTTCAGAAGCAAGATCAGCGCCACAACATGTCTGCTGTAAAGTAGCATATGAAGATACAACCAATGTGACAACAATAATGCTTAAACATAACATTTATTGTAGGACTCAAAAAAACCAAATTAGTGTAATTCTCAAATTGCTATAAAAAAATGGACAAAGATGAAGCCAAAAACAAGATTTTAAAAAAGCAGTTTTGAAGTTTGTGGAGTGTTTGCTTTGTTCTTTCAACTGGAGATACAAATAAAATGACAGGAAACTGCAGTGAAGTAACTAAAGAAGGAGGAAGAAAATAGGTTCAAGTGGACCACATCAGTCATCATGAGTTTCTTTTGGGCTTCACAGCAAAAACAACTGTAAGAAGTGACCTGAAACAGAGTAATTGCTACTCACACAATTTTTTTCCAGATATTTTTGTCTGAGGAGAAAAGAAGAGCAGTGAGCATCAGAAACACCAGTGGAACTTAGTGATGGTATAACTCATCCTGTATGTCAAGATTGAGACAAGAAGGAATAACCACTGAAGATCCTGAAAAGCCAAGAGAAAAGATACTGCAGAGATGGTCAGGTGAAAAGTCGGAAAACAACAGAGTTTGCAAAATATCTGATAGCAGAATATCTGACAGACCCCTTGTGATCATTCTGCAGCAATTAAAGGTAGGGCAGGTGAAAATTGATTACAACAAATGTGTAAGGACTTGGTGAAAATTAAGTGATACAAAATGAGCAGAAAGATCAAAACTTTGCTGCTATAGACAAAGTAGCACCAGAATGTGTTTAGTGCTTGGATGAAAGCCAAGCCAAGAGTGACATTAAGAATATAAGACAACTGAGAAGATAATGGTGTCCAAGCTGTTAGAAACAGTTTGAGGTGTGGAAGAACAGAAATTCACAAGTTCCACTTTAACTCTTTTGGATTTTAGTTGACAGTTTTCTCCTGTGGTGTGGCAACAGGGAGGTGGACTTGCTAAGTGAGAAGGGCTCTCTCAGTTTTGTATCTTCCAAAGACATCAAACACAAAGATAAAAACCAGCTACAGCAGATGGAACAATGCACAGACTGGGAAGCAGAGTTCTCACTAACAAGGGTGAGGAAAGTATTCTCAGACTTTTAAAAAAATCTGTAATAAGTTTACAGAAGCACAAAACAGATAAAGCAGAGAGCCCTCATGAGTCCCCCCAGAAATTCTGACACTAAAAACAAGGACTGGTAACTGAGCAATACCATCTACACAACATTTGTAGTGCTAAAAGATCTCACTGAAATAGATCCACGAGCAGAAGATAAAACTTCCAAAAGAAGCTTATGGCAAATGCCATCAGATACAGCTGCACTGAACACAGGAACGATTATAAAGGCCAGTCACAATGCTGTGTTATTTGAAAAGTTTATTTTCATTGCTCTGATCTGTGTTCACACTCAGCCACATAAATGTGCAATTAAACTGGCCAGATGCTTCACAATACTATGAAGTTTGCATTCTGCTGAGTCTATCAGAATGGATAAGCAAGCCAAAAGGCCTGGATATTTGCTAAAGCTCATGTAACATCTTTCAGACAGATGTACCTATGGAACACATCCACAAGTATACTGCACACGGGCAATGACATCTGATCATCTAGGCATAACAGTAAATTCTCTAAAAGTATTAACTGAGACAAAATCATCATTGACTAACTATTAAATTTCCCTCTTTGTATGCCCTCTTTTTTCACTTCATGCCATTCTCAAAAAATTCAAACAAAAAAAAAAAAGAAGCTCTGAAATATTTACATAGGACAAAAAGAAACAAACACAGCCCACCAAACAATTCCCTATTCTTAGGAGAGACAGTGAGCCACAGAGCTGGGGGAAGAGTATCAGTGGTAAAGACTTAAGCAGCTTGCTTTCTTTCTTTCAAAGACTAACAAATATACTGGCCAAACACAGCATGAGCATTTCATTCTCCTAATTTGTTCTAAAAAGCAGGCACTGCAAAAGCATGTTGATAGCAAAAAGGAAGCCCAAGGAAACAGCTGGTGTGCCAATCCCCAAGAAAAGCACAAGATCACTCTGAAAGGGCCTCAGTGATGCATGGCTTTTTTCCTCCTGCCCTCATTACCAGAAATGATCAAATGACTGAAAGGAGCAGTAAAGGGGCAAAACATACAGGCTGGAAGAGAAAAAAAGGCTACAGACTATTTAAAGAAATCAGATGTTTTTCAATGCACTGGACCTGCTAAATTTAACCCTTCCAGCAATTAAGGAAATCTGTAAGACATTTCTATTGTCAGAGATACCCTTTGAGTACCATAGCAAACAGATAAAGTCCTGTAAAACAGAAGGTGAGTGCCAATCTCAAGAGGAGATTAGAAGGAGGAAGAGGGGAGTAGAAGCCAGGAAATTAAATAGCAGCAAGCCAAACTTTAATTTCAAGAAATGTCAAGTTATACTGAGAACATATTGTAGCACCCAGCCTCAAGCATGCAGAGAGCAGTACCAAAGCAGAACAAACTTGCTTAGTTTTTCCCTGCGTCAGACTAGCAGGTCTTGCTGATCGAGCAGAACTATGATATATATGTCACAGCCCACACAACACCCTTGTAAGCAAACTGTGCAAAAGAGATTTGATAAAATAATTTCAAAATATACATGGAACTGATGCAAACTACAAGATGTTCTTCTTCTTCCTTGCCAAACAGGAAAAAACCCAAAGAGTTAAAAAAATTTAAAAAAGAAAAAAAAATTTAAAAAAAAGAAAAAATTCATTAAAAGCACCAAACTTATCTGAACAATAAACAGATTAACTGTAGCAGGTGCAGCAGTACAGGTTAATCAGCATCACATGCAGACACCTTACAGCAGGTCTTTCCTATTTAGCTTTTTCTAGTCTTAGTCTAATTTCTTCATACTGTCATAGGAAAAGAGATGAGGTTTTTAATGCTACACATGATTGGCATACACACCTAGTAAATATTGATAAAAGCTGGTTTGCTATAAAGGCCTGAAAATATCAGCATAAAGAAGTGTTAAAGCAGAGTTATTACTGCTCTACCTATTTAAGGGGTTGCTAATAACAGTAGTATGAGCTACAGCATGTGCTTTGGGACATATGATGAGATTTCTATATTTGAATTAAATTTTATCTGGAACACATTTTTAAAACAAAGGCATGTATTAGCAAATAAAGGGTATCAAATTAATGGGAACATGATGTAATTTAATTGCTGGGTATTTTACTTTAGCATTTGTTTACTCTCAAGAAGGAATTTTTAATGAATGGGAAGAAAAAAAATTTCCATGTAAGGCACAAGCCTCTCCTTCAATCTCTTTCTCCAAAGTATGTCATCTGTAGGAAGAGAACATTTTCATTTCAATAGTTTGGCTGAACTCAGTAGCAAACCTCTGCTAAGCTTTCATTCTTAGTGGGAAGAGGAGACTATGAATTAATTACCTAAATACTAAGAGATATAAACTACCTAAGCTAATTGTCTAAGTCAAAAATTTGACATGCAATTTGCAAGAGAGACATTTTTATTGGGCCTGACTTCATCATGAGAAAAGAAATATGTATTTATTTCAGTTATCCAAAAGAATTACCACCAAAATAACTGATTATCTGCCAATTATGGTGGAGATAGTTGACAGTTAATTATAAACATCTACTTTCACTAACTAAAAAAAAAAAACAAAACACCAGCAAACTCTACAACTTGTCTCCGGCACACAAAGTGCTGCAGATCGCAGTAATAACCAATAATCTTTCCAAACTGTGCTTGTTCTGACCTAACGCTTTTTGCATAAGACTTTAGTTTTAGAAATATTTTGAATTAATATAAATAAACAATGCAAAAATTTTAGTTTTGATTTTACAATCCTTCTTAATGCTATGGAAGAAATCCCAACCCTAAAGGAGTAAGCGATGTTCCAAAGGCATGGACAAAACCATACTATCTGAAAAGGTTCTGGCAGCAGAAGAGTCTACAGCAGCTCTGATGTAACAACATTGTTGCCAAGAACTTGATGTGTGCTGATGGACAAGGAAAAGCATTAATCCCAAATGTTTGCAAAAAACAGGGCAGCCCTATCATGTCCGTTTCCAAAACTGTAATTGATATCTTCTGTATATCATGAGCATAGATTACAAGAGATGTAACAAAGAAAGTGTAACTGCTTAACTTATTCAAGAGCTGTCTGAATTCAAAAGCTGTCTGAAAATAGCTCAACTAACTCCAAGTAGTTGCCTAATATACAAGAATTTTTATCACAAGAAATGTATTGTAAGCAACAAATCAGATTTTTGAGCTCACACATCCCTAACTGTTCTTGAAACTTAATGCTGAAAATTACAGGCAAGTGCAATTTTAAAAGCACATTGCTTTCAACCTTTAGGAAAGTAAATCAAATGTAAACAATGTAAGCTACTACAATGATCACCACTCTACAGACTTTAAGGAAGCAGATTATTAAAAACCAAACAATAAACCACCTCAAGAAGAATTATAGCACTACAAAGAGCCATGCAAGGGAATCCCCCGCTTCCCAACACATACAGCATACACATTCTACATTGGCCTCAGGGCTGAGTTGATTAGCATTGCTTCATGGCAGGCATGAGGTTCTGATTTCAAGAGGGTGGATCCTCCATGCTCTGATACAAAACAAGCATGTCCCAAACCTCATTCGGGTCAGTCCCACTAACTTCAGTAAAAGAGTTAATAAAGTTTGCATAGAAACGTCTGGGATCTTTGAATTTCTTTCATTTTTTTAGTGTTCAAATTTAAATGGAAGACTCTTAGCATAAAAAATTACCAACAGTTAGAAAGCTTATTTACTATCTTGTCTGACCCAATGCAACAAAGCCTGTATCAGGAATCATTGTGTGCTGACAGACAACTGAGAAAATGAGTCATTAACTACACTCTAAAAAATAAATGTCAAATGAGACTCCACAGAAAAGCACACCCACTGACACAGCCTTGGGAACCTGAACCACAACCTTTCAAAAAAACACGTAAGACAATCTGGTCTGCTCACAAACATTTTTACTGCAGCACTTCATTATACAAAGAAAGATTTCTAGAAGGTGCTTCTGCTGGTTCCCAGGTGTTCAGCTGTGACTCTGTGGATGCCTGCACTCATCTGCCTGATTTTGATGCACAGCCAGAAAAGATTAAAAGTGACTAAACTGAAATGGCTCAGACACTGCTCGAAGAGAGATCAAGCAATTACCAAAACATGGAAAATTTATCCATTTGAATAAGCTAGAAAACTTCAGTAAATTATTCCAGTCTACTTGGGTAATACAGTCAAGTAAACAAAAAAAGCTGCGTGAAGAACTCTAAATGAATAATGTGAGGAAGCAAAACAGCTGCAAAGTCCTAGCACAATTTCAAAGTGCTTGTCATGTCAGAACTTTCTTTTGTATATACAGAGTTTTCTCCTTTGATAAGCGACTCATACAACACCTTAAATATTGTGATTATGTATATTATAGAAACTTTTTTCAAAGAGAGGAGGGGAAAAAAACCTACAAGTCGTGTTTTCTTTTTTTTCTTCAGGCTTTTTTTCTGTTTTTAGCACAGGAGACCGAGCAACGATTAAAAAAATACACAAATTATCTTTAGCCAAGCAAAACCTCCCAAAGAATGACAACTATCTTTTCACTGATGATCTTAGCTATGACGTTTAGGAGCTGAATCTTGACCTAGGCACTGCCATGTCAAGTAACAAATTCTACAGCAAGACTCTTCAGAGCTTGCCATTGATATGCCAAACCATACATAACAGGCTAAATGTCCCCACTAAGTAATGCAGAACTGTGCTGTGACATTTCAGTAAAACTGAATTGTTCATTTCCAGAACTGGGACTAACGCAATGGAACTGTACCACTCCATGACATCAAAGGGTCAAAGCCAAAATGGGTTGGAAAGTCAGGCATGAAGAAAAAAAATTATTCCTACCAATCCTTATCTTATTTGTACAGCTGAAAAATCTACATTTTTCATCTCTGCACCATCAAGCTCTAACCTACTGACTGCCAAAAGACATACTTTCTGGAGAAGGAGCCCAAAAGCCAAAGTAAAGATAGAATCTAAAATATATTGACCAATACATATTTATATCAGTAATTCCTCCCATCTACATCTATACATTGCATTGCTATTGTATACTTAGCCACAATGATTTATTTTCTACTGCTGTAAGGCACAGTAACTAAGAAACTTCATTCTAAATCTGCAATGAAATATTTATGAGTAACCATTCCATGGTTATTTTCCCCCAGAATCTCCTCTGCATGCAGCAATATCACTCAAAGCAGCTGTTTATATACACAGGACATTCAAAAACAACATCTAGGTAATGGCAGTATCACGACTACATTACATTTTGTGAAGATAAGGAAGCTGCTTAGAAACAGATAAAGCAAGGAATGAAAAGTAGGAATTTTCCTTTTGAACCACCAATTATCATAGATCACATCAGTCTGATTGATACTTTGTACCTTCTTGGGGTTTATGAGTCCCAGTGAACTAATATGAACACCAATACTCTGTAAAAACACATTCCTGTTAGAAATGACAAACACAAGGACCAAATGTGTGTAGGTATCTCTACACACCCCACTCACAAACTATCAATGAGGAGATATAGGCACCTCAGAAACAGGAACTTGTTTTGATAAATTTAGTCTAATCAAAACCACATCTTAGTTTCTTCGGCCTCCTTTCTGTGTTAATACATCCTGCTGATATAAATGAGTCGAGTGCTATTTCTGGAGGATCCAAATTATTAACTCTGAAGCTGCTGCATAGCAGAAATCTGTACAAAAGCTATTTTGTGCTAGTTGTACAAAGACCTGACTTTAAAATTCAGATACATATATGAAGTTCTGTACAACACAGTCAAACAAATTTTTGAAAGCCATACTGTTCTCTTACCTCTTAGAAAATAAACTGGACCCTAAACTACTTTAAAACAAATACTCAAAGTGCTTTTATTTTTTATATTTCTGAATTAGCCTACAAGTATTTCTTTAAGGCAAAAACAAGTAGATTATACACAGAAATCTGCTTCCTCAATCACTGTAAGATGCCAGCACACTTCCATATAACTTACTATAAGAATGCAAATTATGACAGCTTTGCTAATTGGTAAGCCCCTTTTATTTCTTCATAACTAAACCTATTTCATTTTTCTATGAAAAGAAATTTCAGCTTGTACTTAAACCTCTATTATTAGTATTATTAGTAGTATCTGCATTAGCAAGGCAGAGATTAAAAAGAGCCATGAATAATTGGACAAAACCTCATTATTAATATATTTGTAACACTTTGAAATCAGAAGCGTATCTAAAGCAGTAGTGCCTAAAGAACACGATTGCTCAATTGTAAAGAGTTAATTCCTTTCACCACTGTCATCATAAAGTCCCTTCATCGCTGTCATTTTGATCACATCATACAGAACATCCAAATTAAAAACCATCCAAATTAAAAACGTGTTTTTGTATCGTAATTACAAACAAAAGGTGCATTTACTTCCAACTGAAATCATGAGGTTGATCATTGTTTATTGTTTGGGAGTTTCTTGTTTACTATTATGTGGTTTATTTTTTATCAGTGTAGGAGTGGCATAGGGGCATTGAATATTGTGTCACGGCTCAGGCGTCACATTATTGCCCTATAACAAAATTATAAAGACTGAACACGTTTGTAACTCACCTATTTCCTGTCCATTCTAAAATGGACTTGGAACTGTTGGCTTTGCTATTAAGTAATAGACTGCAAAACAGTGAAGAAGTGATTCAACTGTAGTTGAGTATTGCTTGGAGGGGACAAGGACCTCTATCAGAAGCAGAAGGTATGTGATGCATGAAAAAGGAATCAGGGGAGAGGAAGCGCTTTAAATTGCTGCAGCCTTTCTACTCACTGACTGCAAATCAGAAACCCGACTTTGTCTCCCCCAGGGCCAGGCGGAGACTGGAGCTGCCTCTGTCTGCTCCCTGCCCCAGAGCCATGCAGCGGCCAATCCCGCTGGCCCCAGCCCCAGCCCCCTGGCAGCGGCAGGGGGCAGTGCTGCTGCCCCATCAGGGGCGGCAGAGGCCCACACAGCACCTGCCAGCCCCTGGTTCCCCCTCTCGAGGTTTCTGAGCCCCGGCAGCCATGCCGATGGCAGGGGGTTGTCCCTGGCAGCAGCAGATGGCCTGGCAGCCGCAGATGGCCTGGCAGCCACGCTGGCAGCTGCAGGGGGCGGGGTGGGGCTGCTCCCCCTCGGGCCAGCGCCAATGTGGAGAGTAGCCCTGTGGCGGCGGGTGCCCCCGTGAGTGGCGCTGGTGGCCCCAGGACCCCTCCTGGAGGTCCCTGAGGGCAGCGAGTGCCCCGTGAGTGGCACCGTTGGCACCCCCGGGCGCCCGGGGCTCGGGCCCACCACCGGGACATTTTGGCGGGAAACACCATCTTGGCTGCACAGTGAGGTCTCGTCGAAGGGGTGGTGCCCCCGTGCCGCTGTCCAATGGGAAGGCAGCACGCCCGGGAACGCTGCCCCGAGATCACGCGAGATTGATAGCCCATAAAAGCCACAAACGCGGAAGTTTGGCCCCTTTTCCCGGCCTTGTCAGCGTCGAGAGAGGATCGGCCCCTCCTGGTCCCTCCCAGTTCCCTGACCCCACAGCACCATCGGAGCTCAGAGAGTGACAGCAGGAGACCACCCAGTGGTAATGCAAGTGTGGTATCTTCCCCTGGAGTTTCCCCGGGGGGTCCTTTTCACTGTCCCTTTTTCAGAGACTCCTAAAGCGGGACCAGCACCATCTCCGGGGCAGCTCTCCCTCCTTCCCCCTGCTCCAGTGGTCACCAGCCAGCTTGGAGGAGCAGTTTGTTATTTTTTCTTTTATTGCATAATATTGTCGGGTTGTTGCTTGCAATTAGGTTGTGCCTTATTGGGGTTCCAGTGTTTATAGAGCCTCCAGATAATAAAACTGTTTGCTGTTGTTGCACCTCCTAGCATCCAAACCAGGACAAATGTCTTTAAGTTAAAAGCAGTTAGATAAGGTTTCTTTCGCCTCTTAAATCTTACCTTGATCATAGCTAATTTTAATTCACAATTACATTATCTGTTACACTACTGTTAATGATAAGGAAGAAAAAGAAATGTTGTTATTTTTCCATTTTACTACTAGAAATGTGTGGGGTTTTGTTTGGGAGTTTGTTAATTTTTCCAACAGTTAAAAAAATTCAAGTCTGTAAAGCACTGCCAGGAACTGTCACTATAGAGTAAGTAAAAAAAAAAAATCCCATAATTTGCCATTTTTCCATAATCTTAGCAACTGATTCGTTTGCAAGTTCTTCTTAGAATGAATTTTTCTTTCTGAATATACTGCCTTTGAGAAGAATATTAAGATGACCAGAATTTTCCTCTTTTATAGAGGCTTAGGGTTATTAGTTATCTTATGCTCCCTCTACTGACTCTCTAAGAAATGGCCCCAAAACCCTTTAAGATGCCTCTCTGAGAGTAGAGTTTAGGATTCCATATAGTACTTTAAGGAATTAAAAAGGCATAAAGCACATTTCTGCAGAGTGTCAAATCCTTGTGGGAGTCAGAGTAGAGCATCTTCTATTTCTTTCTAAGGCAGAAGCCTTAGAAAGTTAAACCTTCCTGTAGGATCCACAGTATTAACTAGTATACAAGCCATTTATTCTACCCTTAGGAAACTTATCCATAATGTTGCAAGGGGTTATACTCTGGTGGGAAAAGAGAACTTCAAATTTCCATTTCTGTTGTAGTTCTTAGCAGTATTTCCTTATAAATGTTGCTGCTCAGCTGAATCCACAAAATCTACCTAAAATCTCCTTTACTATTCTCCCGTGAAGGCAGTCATTACTACCAGTGTGACAAAAGCACCAGATTTACTTTTCACAATTTGCATACATGTCATGAAGTGACCAATGGGTTACAAGGTAAAAATATACACCAAGGAAAGTTCCACAAAATTAAGAAATGACTTAATAAAGGACTTCTATTAGCTTGAAAGGTGAACAATGGCTTCATTGTTTTGCTATTCTCTTATTGAAGAAAAATGAGTCATCTACTGTGTTGGTTTGGTTTTCTTTTTTAAAATGTCTCTTAATAAGGATAATTCTGAATGTCTCTTCATTATATGAAACACAGTAGAAGATTTAAATACTGAATTTGTTACATGTAGCAAAATCTATTATTTTTGTCATATATTAGAAACAAGTGATTTCATACAATGACCTCTAAATCATGAAACCAAGCCTTTGTCATTAGACACTGAATCTGAAAAGAGAAAAAAAAAAATCAAAAAGCTACAATGAAATATAATTCCTAAATTTTGCATACAGACCTCTATTCCACTGAGCATTAACAAAATACAGATACTTACCAGATCGATCAGACTCTCCTGGATTCTGTTCAGTGTGGTGCGTAATCTGCTGCTACTGAGACCCAGTCCTGTTGATTCAAACTGGAAGAAAGGCATTCTATTTTAAGTTGGGAAATGAAATTTTATAGTCTAAGCTTTACAGGTATATAGCAAAACTTAGGTTTGCAAAGACAATCTACAATTTACTTACATTCAAGTTTTAGCAGATAATCACAACCACATAAAATGAAAAGAAAATCAACAGAGGTCACGGCACTCAACACTGCAGTGTGAGAAATTACATAAGTATGTTTCATGAAGATGACAACTTATCATTCACACCAATAGAACCACCATTTATTGTTATAAAATGTATTTGGCTGCAGGACTCTACATTTCCTCGTTTGGGCAATAAGCCCAGAAAGGGGTATCGCAATGCCCTCTCAGAGTTGCATGCACACCACACCCAAGCCAAATGGTCTTCACTCCTCTCTCTAACTAACCTCATGTAAGTATCAACTATGTACAACCATTGATCTTTATAAAACTGTCATTATCACTTAACGCTTATAAAGATCTACCTTAGAAATGTGCCATCTTCATGTTAGTGGCTCAGGAGTATATGGGACAAATGCTCAGCTGGGATAAATCAATATAACTTACACTAATTTCCTTCTAAGTGCAATGAATTATACCAGCTGAGGGTCTGATTTGACATGCATAATTGTTGCAACTACTTATCTTCCACTTTTAATTAAAGAAGTCCAACAAACTAACACAACAGTGATAGTGGAAATGGGACATCTAAGAAACACAAACTGAAGTCAACAATCTGGAAGATATGAATATGGTTCTGGCATGTGATTCATAACAAAAGGCATTTTACTGAACAATATTTAGAGCACTGGTATACACTGCATTATTACAACTTTTTTTCAGTGGGCTGAATCAGGGAAAGAAGTGTTTGAGTTCATGTCATCTCCTCTACTCCTTTTAAATACAAAACATTAGATTCAGTAAACGGAGACCTAAAAGTTTCTGACTTAAGATGTCCATCTGCCCCAATTCTCCTATGTAATAAATGAACATCTACATCTGAGCTGAACTCCCACTGGAAGTACAATCTAATGAAACCTAGAAGCTGATCTAGGAGACTTAATCAATATCCTGGTGTCCGCTGGTAAATAGAAATCATGCCTTTGTTTTTCTGCAAGGAAAGTAAGATTTTTTAAAAAAAAAAATTTGTATTTTTCTTTTTAACTTTTTTCCCTTAAAGAAACACACCCTTAATTCTCCAAATTCTTTTTTTATTTTCTTAACATCATATAGTACTTTTTCAACATATGGACATAAGGACTCCAAATTCAAGACTGACTATTCTCTCTGTTAAGGTAAGAACAAATGGGGAAAAAACCCTGCTTAGAGGAAAAATATACATATATTAAAAATATATTTTCAAGTTTCATCGATTAAATTTTAAGGAATTTGCATCATCAAAACTACACATCATGCAATCTACCACTAATCCTTTCTTTTTCTGCCTTTTGATTGTTAACTTTCAACAGCTATCAGTAACTTTTACTTATTTACTCTATAATGATATATTTCTAAAAAATGGTAATTTCATATTTGAAACATATCTGAATGAAAAGGAATGTAAAACCAAACTTAAATTTCCATGACACATTACATATAAAACACTCCCAATTTACCAGGCAACCAGTTACAGCCTGAAGTCAGAATCGTGTACCCATATGTATGAGGGAGGAAAAGAAAAGAAGCAAACAAAGCAAAAAAAAAAAACAAAAAAAAATAATTGTTGCTCAGAATTTTTCCATAAAAACAGAACCTCATGGCTTAACACAGAATGTGTCACTCATCAATACATCCAATGTGCACCATAAAATTTTTTGCCATTTCTTTATGCAAAATGATAGCTATTTAAAATCCACAAATTGGTGATGAGTAGAGTTATTCTGCAAATTGACTAATGCTCTGCTTCCTAGTCTCATTAGATCATCAATTTTACATAAATCCTTTCAGTTAATAAAAAAAAAAAAAATCAAGTTTACATCTTGGTCTAATGTTCTTCAAAAAATATTAAAACAGCTCAATTTTTTAATGTTAAGGAAGACTATTTTGTGGTATGTTCATGAATTTGTTACATTTTAGTGAGTAGATATTAAGTACAGCCAATTCCCTTTAATTTTATGTTGGGTTTCTCCATAATTTGAGATAAGGCAGCCTTAACTTTTTTGAAGGAGCGATTCTTGTTACAGTGATGTTTAATTTTTGGCAGGGAAGAAAGCTTAATATTGACTACTTAGGATAATGATTCTAAGTACAATGACTGGAAATAACAATGACTGGACATAGAACTCAACACGTATATTTTAAATCCCTGGTTTTCACTGAATTGGCAATGGACTCTGTACCATTAACCACTCTCCTTATGTGTCTACTAACTCACACACCATAAGCACAATATTCACAAATAATTTCAGACATTTAAGGAAGTTATACCAGTGTATAACTCTAAGAATCCCATTTGAATTTATTTTGTAAATAAAAATAAACCAGGAACATTCTCTGTGGTCTAAATCACATACCATCACCCATCTCTACTTTCTACAGGTTTATAAACACTGTGGAGAGTGAGAACATTTAAGCAGCATTACAAGAAGGTTTATTCCAATCATAAACCCTTGTAAGCATTGTGTTTCCCATAGAAAGTCATCTGTCAAAACAAATATTAGGCATGCTACAAAACCATCACAATTTTATCATCCATCTGCTGTAATGTTTACCTGCCTAGCACTGTGCTGTTCTCTGTTAGGAGCACAGAGTGAGGAAGTCGGTATGGGCTTTAGAAACACAAAATGGGAGGTGCAACAACAAAAAAAAGGCAACACAATGTGAATACCAGAGGAAAGGACTAAGCCAATGGAAATCAACTATATTAACCAAAAAAAAAACAAAAACAAATCAACCAAAAAAATTTTTAAAACCCCACCCATCTTGTAAACACAAATTGTAAATACATTTATCCTGCCAAACAGAACAGCTTAAAACCATTCTGAAAATCCATTACAATTTGCCAACACGCGATCATGAATTTGGAACCCCTTGACATCATTATTTATGGAGTAATTTGGGAGCCACACATAAATGCTTTAAGACAATTTAATTGAAAGTTGATTTGTGTTGTTTAAAAATACTGCCAACAACTTTATTTCAACTACAAGATCACTTAAAAAAACATTGTTTTCATTAGTGCAAGTAGCACGACCAAAGAATACTAGATCTGAAAAACTGTCTTTCAAACCTTTTAAACTTGAGTTATAACTTTCATGGCTCCCTTCTCTTCGTTTTGCTATTCTTATGCAAGCTAGAGAAATACATATTAAAAAATTAATTCACCTCATATTCTCTAGGCTCTAAACCACCACCCTCCTCCTGAACACAGCTCCTTTGCTACCTGCTTTCTGCTACTACTTTTATATATTTCATGATGTCTTTCCTTTCTTCCAATACTGCTGAAAAAAAGAATAGAGAATCTACCTATTCCAAACATAATATAATTAATGTTCCAGTGACAATAATGCTCTCAGTACTTATTTTCCTTATTGCTAATCCAATCAGATTTTTCTTTCTTCTACATTCAAAACCATTCTAATTTTTCTGGGGATTATGTATTAGGAAGCATTTTCAGCAAAGAGATCTCCTCTGTATTTTCATTCTGCATGTACAGTAATGCTTGAAAATGGAAAATGTTTCTACCTACCGTATCATTTCGGCCAAAAAATGTATAAACTGCATACAGATAGTAATCGAAGAGCTGGGACATGAAGTGGATCACATCAAATGCAATTGGTTTCAGAATGTTCATCATCTGCATGTATTTCCCTTAAAAATTAAATACAGTAGATCAGTTTCCTAAGCATAAGTGCTACAAAGACAGTGCCAAGTTTGGCAAACTCAAACCCAACTTTACAAAGTCTATAATTTAGCCTTGAATATTGATACTTTAGAGATTGGAAGGTTTAAAAACTAAGCTAAAAATGATGACTAAAACACCACAAATGCCTCAAGACTTCTCAAAATGTGGATGTTAATCCATATCAAATGTCTTCAAACACTCTTGGCCTTCTGGTACCAAATTCAAAATACAAAACTTTCCGGATCCTCTACAAGTTTCAGTTTCATTTAGTCAAAAAATAATCCCCTAAAGTAGTCTCTGGCAAATGCTACATAGAGCCACTGAAGATTTTATGCATTAGTGTGTGTTGATACATGCTCATAAGTGTATTTTAAAGTAATAGAAATAGCTCAAATGTTAACTCTATGCATAATTATTAATGTCTTGACCCACAGCATTATGAACAAACAGAAAAGCAGACTTCAAAAATGCAATTTGTTTTTCAAAAGGAAAAACCAAATGCACAATCCAATTTAGAAATTTTTGGATGTTTGGGAAATGATGGTACCCTAATTAAAGCAACTGTCACCTTCATCTGTGCTATCTGAATTACCCTGCATTGCCACAGGCTGATTTTTTTCCACTTACTCTGCGATAAACACATTTTTAAACTCTCCTGCAACCTAAACACAATACAAGCATGATGTGTTACATTTTGGACAGACAAACAGAATAAAACTCACAAATATCTGTGCAGCTGGCATGAATATTAAAGGTAATCTCTTGGGCAGTATCTTACGCTTTTCCAAAGGGCTATACACTGTACTCTGCCCAAGTACTGTCCTCATAAAAATCTTCTGATGCCAAGAACATTTCTCTATTACTACATCACTCGGCATCTTGACACAGTAAGTGTTTCAAGAATATTGCCTTCTAGCTGCTTCCTCTAACAGGACACCAACTTTTAATTTCTACACATTGTTACCTCATTGCACTAAAGTTCCAATTTTGTGTGAAAAAGGGAACATTTCCAAAAAGCACAAACAGCCCAAATCCACACCATCAGAGAAACTTCCAAAAATACCTGAAAACACCACTTAAGAGTTTGAGTAACTCAAAGTAGCTTGTATTTCTAGAGGCTCCTTGTTAATAGCTAAAACTGCTGAACATGTGCCAGGTTTCTTTTGAAGCATTGCTTCCAGTACTCCTTCTATCCTTAAAGATAATAAGCAGAAAGTATTCTCTATCAGACTACTCTATATAAAAATGATGCACCTCAGAAATTAGCACACACAAATCTTTAATTCACTTTTCCAGCCAGCCTCGAAAAGTGAGCTTTAAACTAGGAAAGGTGAGCAAAGGCAAGAGTTACAGTGACCATCCACCCAACAAAACAAGGCTTAAGTGAGGATACCTCCAGCAAGCACAGGCAGCACATGACTGTAAGACGAGACAATGGGGCATCCCAGTGGGATACTGACACATTCATATACCTCTATAAAGTGCTTGGACATCAATATATGCAGTGTAGGGAACAAGCGAGAGGAACTAGAGATCTATGTGTAGTCACAGGGCTTTGACCTCATTGTAATTACAGAGGTGTGGTGGGATAGCGTGTGTGACTGGAATGTTGTCATGACAGGCTACATGCTGTTTAGGAAAGACAGATCGGAAAGCAGAGCAGTAAAGCTAACCTTTATGTGAAGCAACACTTGGAATGTATCAAGCTCTATATTGGGATAGGTGATGAGTGAGTCAAGAGCTTATGGGTAAGGGAAAAAGGGCAGTCTAGTCAGGGTGACACTGTTGGGGATGTTTGCTACACGATGCCTGATCAGGAGGAGAAAGCAGATGTAGCCTCACAATCACAGGCCATGGTTCTCATGAGGGACCTCAACCACCCTGATATCTGCTGGATGAACAAAACAGCAAAGCACAAACAGTCCAAGAGCTTCCTGGAAAGGATTCAAAACAACTTCCTGATGCAGATGGTGGAAGATACCAATGAAGAATGGCGTGTTGCTCAACCTAATACTAATGAAAAGACCTTGTTGGAGGTGTAAAGGTTGGGGGCAGCCTTGACTACAGTGACCATGAGACTGTTGGAGTATCTTGTATGAAGGAAGGGGGGCAGCAAGTAAGATCACAACCTTGGACTTCAGGAGAGCTAACTTCAACTCCTTCAGGGATCTTCTTGGAAGAATCCCATGGGAATGGGCCTTGCAAGGAAAAAGGGTGCAAATGAGAGTTTCAGTATTCAAACACTACTTGCTCCAGGCTTAAGAAGAGTGCATCTTGATGAGCAAGAAATTCTGCAAAAGGGTCAAGAGACCTGTGTGGATGAACAAGGAACACCTGCCAAAACTTGGTCATAAGCAGGAGATATACAGGAGGTTAAGCAGGAACAAGCCACTTTGAGTGAATAGAGGTATTGTCAGAATAAGTAGAAATGAGACAAGTAAGGCCATCTGGAATTAAATCTGGCCAAGAATATCAATGACAACACGAAGGATTTCTTCAAACACATCAATGAAAAAAGGAAAACAGGAAAAAGCAGGCCTGCTACTAAATAGAGACGGTACCCTGGTGAGAGAACACAGAGAAGGCAGATAGTGAATGTATTGTTTGCATCAGCCTTCACTGACAAAACCATCTCTGACCAGGGAAAAAGAATGGTAGAAGGCATACATTAAGAGCTAAAACACCACTTTGAAGGAAAAAAAGGAAAGTTCATTGCAATTTTATCACTTTGAAAGATGATGTGATTTAGGATTTTTAAAGTCACATGAGGTTCCATGCTATGTGCCCAATCACTTACTACAGCCACAAGATTTCAGCTGATGTTTGTCATCACCACTATTTTCTTAATGTGTTTTAAAGCAAACAAAATCTAAGAGTTCCTCCTCAAAAACCAGCTACAGCATAAGCAAAAATGAGGCCAAAAAAGCATTAAAAATCTCAACCTAAAAAGTACCCATTGAACTATTTCTTGGGTCAGAAAGTTATTAAGAAATCACCCAATTGATATGTACAATGACATAATCATTAATTATTCCTGTAGATGTATAGGGCTTAGTCTTCCTTTACATTTCAGTCAACATGATTGATAGGAAAATATTGTTGATAGAAAAATATTAACCTTATATATTAACCTAATAGTGACTTTATACTGGAAACAGAAATAATTACCTGGTCTATTAACTTCAGAGAAAATATGATAAACTGGACTGTTCATTTGAAATTCCAATTAAAGAAAATAGCAGTGGTTCCCACTTCAATTATACATTAGCAATTCATTTATATAGTTTATAAATATTAAGCTACACTTTTTTTTATTCATCCAGTCTCCATAGAAAGCACACAGTACATAGAAACAGTTCGAAATGGTTTATGAGCACTGTTATACTACATTCCTAAAAAGCGAGGCAACGATTTCTGCTACTTGTTTGGGCAATTTAAATCTGCATCTTCATCTCACTCTATCTCTGTATGCTTCCCTTTTTAACCCTAGTTTCCTTTATTATCTGCTTTTAACTAAGATAAGGGCACTGATCTAGATATATCAAAGGCTGTGCTGATGCATCATACAGGAGCCAGGACCACCAATGACAAAATGTTGTAGGGACAAAAACTCACAGTACTGCCACCAAAACAAATGTCTCTTGAAATACAGCCTTATTTTCAAGGAACTGAACATTTTAAAAGTAAACAGAACATCTCCATAGTATCCTCCATACTATATCAGGCCCCTATTTAATTTTTAATGCATCACACCACTGGTGTACATGCAATTCGCTTTATCCAACTTCACCTAAAAACTAGACCCTGAGCCCAACACTTGTTGCCTGGATCTCCTGTGCAGAGTGCAAGCAGCTCCACAAGTCAAATGGCAAGACATCTATGAAATAACATTGCCAGCAAAGACGGCCAACAGCTCTCCATTGATAAAAAAGGGATCCTAGACAACCATCTCAAGTACACTTCTCAAAATTACTGTTAAGAACTGTGGTATCTTCCTAGTCAAAACTCTGAGAAAGTGCAAGACAAACTGGAGTTTTCTGGTATCATTAGAGACTGTTGTCAAGAGATGGGCACACTCCACAGCCCTCCTGTCTGCAGGAGGAGGATAATCCAGGGAGTGGATCATACCTAGATCTCCTACAACCTAGCGTCACACTCAGCCAAATCTGACATGCAACAACATGCTTATCTTCACCTTTTATAGGGATGAGTCACAAGACAAGATGTTTGACAAGAAGAAAATAAAAATTAATACATTCAACAGTCTGGCTAAACAGGGTGATCTTCTTTCTGTAGTTGTTAACCATTAGTTCGAGCACTGTGTCTGATATCCCTGGGGATGCTGCCTGGAAGAAGTAAACTAAATATTTGTATGCTAAGGCCAAAAGTTATTGTAAAAGATTAAGGCATTTTCAACTCCTGTGGTAGGGGTGTAATATGCAGTTTATGTCTGTAAGAAACATAGTGGCAAAAACTCCTTTGTTTCATTTATTATACCCAGTGGTAGGTATTCCTCAAAAAGATACAAAATAAAGCAGGATTATTGCGTATTAGAAGCATGAGAAACTGAAAAGAAACTAGAAGCAAAGAATGACCAAGGCAAGGATCAATGGGAAAACCAGACCTCTTGTTCAGAAGAATCACAGAATCAACAAGATTGGAAATCATAGATCTCGTAGAGATCAAGTCCAACCTGTTACCTATTACCTGACCTATCGTCAACCTATTACCCAATACCATCCCATCATCTATATCAGGTCACTAAGTCCATCATCCAACCTCTTCTTACACACATCTGAGGACGATGACTCCACCACTACCTGGGCAGCTCATTCCAATGGTTGATCACTCTCTCTGTTAAAAAGTTTCTCCTAATATCAAGTCTAAACCTCCCCTGATGCAGCCTAAGACTGTGTCTTCTCGTTCTGTCACTGGGGCCCTGAGAGAAGAGACCAACCCCCACCTGGCTACAACCTCCCCTCAGGCAGTTGTAGAGAGCCATAAGGTCTCCCCCGAGCCTCCTCTTCTCCAGACTGAAAACTCCAGCTCCCTCAGTCATTCCTCATAGGGCCTGTGCTCCAGCCCCTTCACCATCCTCATTCACTCACATCCTTCTCTGAACACATTCGAGCAGCTCAACATCTTACTTAAAATGAGAGGCTCATAACTGGACACAGTACTCAAGGTGTGGCCCCATCAGTGCCAAGTACATGGGAAGAATAACTCCCCTAGTCCTACTGGTGAAACTGTTCTCAATACAGAAGGTAACAATAAAAGCTTTAAGTATCAAGTCTTGCAAAACTAGATTTTACAAAGATGGTAAAAATCAAGAGGCCTCTTCTTTAATATTTTCATTAATTACTCAGGCACAAAATTAAGAGTGCAATAATGGAAAAAAATTAAGAGAAATCATCAAATCAGAGAAGGGCTTACATACCATACAGGAGAAATAAGATATCTTGATGACTGTTATAATAAAACTTGGATGAAATTTAGTAATACAAAATGTAAAGCCATGCACTTAGGGGCCAATTATTTAAAACTCATGCATCTTTCTACTACAAACTAGTGGCTCATTTTTGGAAAAACAATGGCAAAGGGAGGGACCTGCTGGCTGTAGAAGGTAATTACAGATGGACTGAACTGCCAATACAAGCAAGCTGTAAGAAATCCAAAGAGGTGAATAAAGGAGGGAACTCGTGACCAGGAAGCTATAAATAACAACAGTAACACAAAGCAGCAAGATCACATCCAAATTACTACACGTGATTTTGGTAAGATTATAACAAAAGTAGAAAAAAACTTGTAAGAAAGTAGAAGATTGAATTTTCTGGCAGATAAATAAGAGGGTATTAAAAAGCTCGGCACATTTTATTTAGCTCATCAAAGACTGAGAAAAAATAGGATTGCTCTCTGTAAAACCAGCAGCACAGTACATACTGAAGAATGAGACTATCTGTTAAACGTGAAAGTTTCTTTTGGCAGAGGTGGGCAGAAAATAAGTGGGCAATTTTTTCTTTTTTACTTCTTTTAACTATTATGTTCCAAAGTTTCTGGAATAGAGTTTCCATTAGATAAAGTTTATTTCTAGAATGAAGCTTAAAACATGCATATGTACAGGCAGTAGTAAATGACAAGACAAGTAGGGGCTGCAGGAGGTCCCCTTCCAATTCCATATTTCAAATAGTGTTATTATCAGTCATTACAAAAACAACACAGAACACTTCACATAGCAGAAAAATTTAAAATTAATCATAATTCCAGAAGGAAAAACAAACCTTATATATATATATATATGAACTTTGAAAATCATCTTTCATTTTGGAGTTACAAACAGAATCCACAAATAGAAAGACTCCTTACGTACATTTGGAAAACCAGAACTACAGCTCCACAGACTCGTACACTATGTTAGGGCAGGAGCAGAGGCTGGCGTTTGCATGGAGGTGCCATGAGTGGTTTCTAGATTCAATCCTACATTTTCTTGAGTAAAACCTTACACTGGAAAGTAGCAAACCAATCTCCAACCTAACTCAGACAGCAACGCAAGAAAAGTTACAACACAATGATCTCAAATCTCATTTCAGGTGTATATTGTTAATGCTCAAAAAAACCAGTCTTAGCAAGCCTGCAAAAAAAAGGTTTAGAAAATCAGGTATATTTGTAAGGTCTTAAATTTCATTTAACATATTTGGTATAATCGGTAAGTTTGGAAAAAAAAAAAAAAGTACAATTGTTCTACATACCAACAAGCCTTATTACATTCAGTGTAGTGTTTGTTAGAATAGGTGCATTCACTTTATTGAGGTTATAATCCGATCTCTTTCTGCTCCTCAGAGTTTCCCGAGAAACACTTTGAAAAAAAACCAAAATAAAATACATCAAATGTGACAATATACAAGGACACATAAATGAAATTTGGTAGAAAATAAATTATTCCTCCTTCACATGACAGTATGTCTTCTAGTGCAGTATTTTATTTACATCAGATCACAATCGGGTTAGAATTCTAACATTTAAAGGAGAAGCCTGAACTAATTTACACAGAATTGTGCTACAGAATGGAGTTTCTGATTTGTAGCCCCAGCAAGACATTTTAATCTCTCTGACCTATACCCATAGTTCATGAAGTAAAGAAAATGAAAACAACACAAGTCACAACAAAACAGGGGCAGATTAGTCAGCTATAGATACAAATTACTATCTGTAACATAATTTTGCAGGAGATAAAGTTAAAAAGTAATTGAATTTGTCATGAACTGTAGTCCTCACATGGCAGGGAGTTGGACTCGATGATACTTATGGAACCCTTGCAACTCAAGATACTCTACTTTTCTATAAGAGAAACCTTCTGCCAACTGCCATACCTCAAAACAATATTATTCCAAAAGTTCAGAATGCTTCAACTTTACTTCACAAATCTATTGACAGTGACTGTTGTTTATTCCAATTAAGGAATTTTTAAGTATATCTCTATTATTTCTTTGAAATATTCACATGATGAATCTTATAGAATCATGACAGCAATATTTTATTCTAAAGAGTTATTTTCTAAAAATCCTATTTCTCAGCTTTGACTTATGTGATGGCATTTTATTTCTCCTGCAATCCCGGCATAAAAATAATGTTAGCCTTCTTCATAAAGTCTGAATGGATATCTAAGCTGTACAGTGTACTAGACAGAAATGAGTAATTCAGATCCTTTTAAAGGCTACAGGATGGGTTTTTGTTTATATGAATATATAACAAATAAATGTATTAATATAAATATATATAATATATATAAATATATAAAATATTTTATCTGTTCATCAAAATAAAATACGTATATCCATTAATATATATCTATGTACATATTCTTAAAGAAAAGGATAATTTAAAATTCCAAAGGACTGTCTTCAAACTATAGAAGAATCTATTTTTTTTCACTTAATCTGTAGATGTTTTCTATTCTGCAAAAGAAGCCCAAAATTCAAGCCATTTGTCTGCAAACAACTGATGTTGACACAACAAAAATTCTACATATGCACAACAGCTGCTGTAGAAGAACCTTCAGTTAACACCTAGTCCTTGCTAATTAGTTTTCTACTACCTTCTTCAGAGAGCCTTTATACTCTAAAAATGTTGCTTTCTGCAGTTTCTCTCTGCAATAATGAGCAGTTTAATATTCCTCCCCATTCTGGAGATGCAAGTGCTAAGTTCTTCTAACTCTGCAGGCAGCATAATGGTTATTTGATTATTATTCCACTGTTGTACATTATAGAAAGTGAACTAGTTGGAGTACTGAGATAAAAAGCATGCAAATTAGACCAAAGACTCACACAGCCTACTTACCTTTTTATTGGGGCATCTCCTGTCTGCTCATCCACATAATCTCTTTTCAACTCTTCCGGAACATCACTGTCACTATCATACTCTTGATATGCACTTTTTTCTTGTTCATCTGATTCATACTGTTTAAAAAAATATAATAATAAGTTTACTACCATTACTTTTCTTATAATATTGTCACTCATTTAATGTGGTACTTCGGTCACTACTTGGCTTTCACCTTGATCAGGATTTGGTTGAAAGGCTACTGACAGTGTTCATTAAAAATGCTGCAGGCAAATTATACAAAGCCATTTTTAAGTTCATTTCTATTTCCAGATGTCGACTGAATAAATATTTGCATCATCCCATTTATCCCAGCTACTGATAATTTTTTTTTTGGTTTCTAGTTACTGTATCAAGTACCCACATATCTGAGATTTTATTATTTGCTTTATAATATGAAAAACCTGTAATAAAACCTCAACATGCACCCATGCAGTGGCAGTAAAATAAACAAAAAACCCCCTGGTGCCACGCAACCCTTAATTATTACTGCAAGAAGGACTAAACTATTATTTCACAAAAATATTTATTTATATTGCACACACTTATGTTAAAAAAAAATACAACACCAAAAAAAACCCTCAACTTGCGGTTGTTTGCAAAATTGATTTTAGTACACTTCAGAAGACATTTCTACTAAAGTCTTTCAACTATTTAAGCTGTATAGAGACCAATTTGATTTTGACTAAGCACAAACACTTCCAAGGAAATGATACATCTGAGGTCACTTGTCTGTTCATCTCGACAACGGGAGACTGAGGGGAGATCTCACTGCAGTTACAACTTCCTCATGAGGGGAAGAGGAGGGGCAGGTACCAATCTCTTCTCTGTGGTGACCAGTGACAGGGGAGTGGCCTGAAGTTGTGTTAGGGGCGATTTTAAACTGGATATTAGAAAAAGGCTCTTCCCCCAGACGGTGGTTGAGCACTGGAACAGGCTCCCCAGGGAAGTGGTCACAGCCCCAAACCTGACAGAATTCAAGAAGCATTTGGACAATGCTTTCAGGCACATGATGTAACTGTTGGGGATGGTCCTATGCAGGACTGAGTGCTGGACTCTGATCCTTGTGGGTCCCTTTCCAATTCATTATATTCTGTGATTCTGTGAAATGCTATTACAACAATTTTCAGTATTTCTCATGGTTCTATTACCATGTAACTATTTTCTCACTAACCCCTCTTGAGTTGGGGTTAGATAGGGAAGTCAGGGCCCTGGCTGAGACACAGGGCTAGGACAGAGCAGGTTCTGTAAACATTAGACACGAACATCAGATAAGGGGGACAGAGACGGCGAAAAGCAGACATCACAACAGCCTGGAACAACATGTCAAGGTCTCCTAGAAGAGGAGGACGTGCCTGTTTGCGATGGGACGATGGCAACGAAAGCCCAACCCTCGAAGGGACGGGGTGGAGAAGAGGGTGGGCTCGGAGCAAGAGGGGCCAATCAGAGCTGTGTGACGGCTGTCACTCAGGAGGGGGATATAAGCCCAGGACAGTCATGGGATCGGGGAGCGGGGGATTTGGAATCGAGCTGTCACCCTACTCCCTGCGCAGATTAAACACACTTTCTCATAATGAGGCCTACGTTGTGAGTTCGGTTTCCGCAAGTCACTCTGTACTGTAGGTTGTTCCAGCTACATCAACAGGAAGGCAGATAACCTGGCACACATCTGTATGCCCTATCCATATAAACTTAGCATGGGCATGGAACAACCAAAATTTGCACAACATGCAAGGAACAGGATTCTGTAATCCAAATTCATATACCTTTCCTCAAAGAGGAGAACAAAAACTACATTAGGTGTTTTGGTTCTTGACATTGTTTTGAAACATACACCATCTGTTATCATGTAGTTGAAGGCACAGGATCCTGATATTTTAAATATTAATATCAATGAAATAAATCCTCTTTGATGGAAGAAGGTCTCATGCACCATTTGTTTCATTTGTCACAAATTATTCCAGAGCACCTTAAAAAAATGTGATTGCATAAATAAATTAATCATTTATAGCTGTTTCAAGACATGCCCTCCCATCCATTTGATGGTAATTGCACCTTTCGAAAACTAAGAAACTGAAGTAGATACAGACAACTACTGCTTCCACATTTTCATTTTTTTTAAATTGTTTCATTCTGTTCAATTGTTGAATTGCATTTCAGAGATCACAAGAGAATTATTTTCAACTCAAGGACACAAGGTAGGAGCCTAATAGGAAAAAAATAAGCAACACTGGCTACAGTATATACAATACAGTTTAGCATTCCCATGCTAGACAGGTATCATTATTACCACAGTATGAGTTTTGTGGCTAAATACTAGTCACAAATAAAGATAATAAGTGCTTTTTATAAGAATGAAGTCACACATACATATTAAAAGTGGACAATCAGGATTTTTTTTAAAGATCTGTAATTTGAAAGCTTTTTTCACTCCAATTAAAAGCAGTATTTAATGTCAATATCTCTTTCAGGTATTCTAGGTTGTTCTCTAGCATACATGCTTCAGGTACTTCATAAATAACGAAATAATTTTTTTTATAAAGTAAATTTCTTAAGACAGAAAAGATTAAAGAAGAACAAATATTTGTTGCTCTGTGATACAATCCTTTTTCCTGAACACCTACACAGCCATCACAATGGTAACCACATCCATCCACCATGCTCCAGAATGCACCTGCACTAGAAGAGAGATCCCAATACTTTTAACTTTTCCTTAACATGTACACTGCTTTGAAGCCACTTTATCCATGCAGTCCATAGTGACATATACAACAGATAGTCTGATTACAGGATCCTTAAGAAACTGCAGAGTTTTAAAGAATAAGACCACTTTCTAGAAGGGAAAAGCCAGTCCCTTCATCATGCTAAACACGAGAAAATACATTTTTGCAGTCATGCATGGCAGTTCCCAGCCCCAAGTTGCTGAGACTTTTAAAGCCTAGCACTATGAATGCACTATATTATAAAAGTAATAATCCCACAGTACAAACAAATTCAAAGCAAAAACAGCTCAGGTACACAAAAAGAATGCATTATAAAAAGAAACGTTCAAAACACTAATATTTATGGGCAAAACTTCTGCCTCATGAACATTTTAGACAAAGGAAAGCTGTAATGAAAGCAGCTCATTTATTTAAAAAATGAGCTGAGTTCAGTCCTGACTAAAGACAAAAAGAGCCAAAGTTCAACTAACTTGGCTGGAACATTAGCATGAGGAATTATCACCACTTATTATGCGGTCATACATAATAAATGACATGCTGATTCAAATAGAATCCAGGGACAGTAAAACGATAAAGTGAGTACAAACCACTAACTATAATTCACATCGATATATGAATCTGACAGTTTACATTAATTAACTGTCTTAACATTATAGAATAAAAGGATTTTGAAAAAAATACTTTTTTAACATGGAAAAATATTAAGTCTCTTTTATCTAATGCTATTAATGATGTGGAAAAGTTATTTAATGAGATAAATGCATCTGTATTTTAAAGTAGACACTAACTTACAACCATTAAATAGTGAATTCAACCTAAAAAGACCTTATAAATCTATTTTGAATATACACAGTTTGCAGTAAAATTTTAAAGTATTAAAATTAATTCAAATATCTTGTAGGAATAATCAGTTCACAAGTGTTTAGTCAATAGGCCCAAAGAAATCACAGGCAGTGGTGAGATTCATCAAAGTTGAAGAGCATTACAATACTGTAAGTTAACTGTATCACTAGAAAGACATTTTAAGAAGCTACAAAAAAGGGACATAAAGCATCTCACTGAAGCTCAAGACACAGAGCTGAAGTGACTGGATCCAGAGGCCCATTTTCAGTTGTCCTTCAATAACTAAGCTGTTACAAAGACTTTAAAATTCTCAAAAGAAATCTTGACATTTCTTACCATACCATAGTTCATTTGACAAGTAAATTAATTGCTTATGTCCTTTTCTATTTCTTGAAATATTTGAAAACGTGCCTGCATTCTCTGGAAACAAAATCTTGCAACTTCCATCTGAAATAATTTCAATTTTTAGTGCTAAAACACACCTCCATCTTAACTGGTCAGTTAAGAAACCAAAAATAAGACCTCTGTAGAAATTTTATCCCACATTACCTAAGCAAGTTATTTCACTTTCTATGTAAAGGATAATGAAATAGGCATTAACTTCTAGATTTTTTTAATAGGAGTTCTTTCTCTGTACCAGCATTTTGGGAACACAGTTATGAGAGATTGAACTCTCAAAGGTTAATGACTCAAACAATCGGCTATTTTCAAAAGCAGAATGGTACCTTGCTGAGGCCAGATTTGCACCCCACAACTGAAGGGGAGGAGGAGAGTTTTTGGGTGGCTAGTGTGGCAAAACCTCTAATCTACATTAAACAGAGGGGATGCTAATCAAACACCACCAGATGACCACAACAAATCAATCTTTATTTAGCGAAAAGCTGTTTTATGAGCCAAGTAAAGGAAAGGGCCAGTAAGAAGCAGATCCTGTGAGATGGGATAATGCTTTTTATCATGCCAAAGTCCTCTCTACAAGGAGAGATCACATAAGCCTGAAGGTATTCATCTCTTGTGATAAGGCATAACTGGCTCAACTATGCAGGGTCAAGAAGCCACCATGTTATTTAGAAGGGGCCATAAACCACCGAAGATTCCCAAAGTGCCCCCAGACTCATCTCTGGCACCTTCCACCAGAGGACTGCACATGTTCCACAGCATTGCATCAAACAGTGTAAGACTGCCCCCTATGGGAGGTACCTGGGCATTCCCACCTGAAACTGAATGTGCATTAACCCACTGAACTTGGGTTCTGTTTGGGTTTTGGCTTCCCCCACCCCCAAGAGATCAAGATTGCAACCGTCACCTCAATAATAATAATCCAGTCTTGTTCCTGGCTTCACGGGTGGTGATATCTTTCCTCTCCACTTCCTACTCTTATTCTTTCTCTTTCTTTCTTTTTCTTATATATTTTCCTAGGTGATACCTTGCTACTTTTAGATTGCTATATTACTAATAATAATTACTAATAATAATCAAAATGGTTACATACTTACTTTCAATTGTAAACATATTGTTCTAAAATAAACCTGCTACCTATATATATATATACATAAACATCAGTCATTCAGTGCAGCAGAAAGGAAGGAAGGAAAAATGCAGCAGCATCCCCCTCAGATTAGTGCAATACAGACCATGCTGCTTTGCAAATGAAGTTCCACAGGGAAAGCAAGAAAGATGAAGCTGAAAACCAGAAAGCTATTAGTGTGATGGCTGGTTAAACTAACCTTAATCAAAACCCAACCTTATCAAAAAACAAAAGCCCAAGAAAACATTATTCATCAAAGGGATAAACAAGAGCAAAAGCTTTAACAAAAACATGCTAATGTAGCATTTAAGAGAATGGTACAAAGTTTTACATTAAAACATATCTGACCACTGCTAGATTTTGAGACTTCTGAAAAAAACCCACACAGTTATTGTTCGGTTTTATAGTAGAACCCACTCTAACAAAAGCATTCTGAGCATTTAAATTACAATTAAAAATAACCTAACAAACACCATAATTCAAAGAATCACAGAATATTCTGAGTTGGAAGGGAGCCACAAGAATCACTGAGTCCACATCTTAACTGAATGGCCCATTACAGGCATCCAGACCGTGACCCTGGCAATGCTAACACCATGCTCTAACCAACTGAGCTAGTAGTCTCAGGGACATCATCCATGGCAAATCACGTACATGTGAACAAATACAACAGAAGAATCAGGCCACAATGACTGCAGAAAGTAAGTCCTAAAATGATAAAATTACCTTCACGAAAAAAGCTGATTTAAACCCCTGGAAAAATAGTAATTTAGGTAGAACATGTCTTCTAGCCTTAAGGAACACTTGTCTTCAGTGAAAAAAAAGAGTGATCCACTGCAAAACAAACTGAACTTTAAACAGGATGCCTGGCTTTCAAGCACTGATAAAAGCAAAGCAACACGGTACTGCAGGCAACTGATTCTTGTACTAAGATATTTTGCAATCATTGCTACATGAAATAAATCAGCATTTACTGAAAGCACAATTTGTGGGCTTCTTTTTTTTTTTTTCTTCTTTATAGAAATACTCCATACCCCATTGGAAGCTAACACATCTTCTGTCTCATCATCTTTGCTGTCAGCCTGAATTTCAAATGGGTTTCCTCCATTACAGTACTGCTCAAATAACGTCACCGTTGCTGAAATTGCTGAAGCAGGCTGCTTACTAGGTGACACAGACGGGGAACGTGACTGCTCCATGAACTTAAATTCCTATTAACAGAAAGAAAGTACAACTTAATCAGACAGTTTTAGTATTATTATGACTCCAGTTCCATACAAACAGAGGATATTGACTTTTAGCCAAAGTTTGCTGCTTATTTAAACATGCTTTTCATGCTGGCTCAAGTTAACCTTGAAAGTGGCCGTCGTACACTAAGTCATCTTTGCAATTCTAGCAGTTTTTCACTATGACATGCACTACATCCATGTTCTGAAAGTATTCATGGTCTAAAACTAGGTGAAAACTAATTAGGTTTTTTATTTCACAGAAATGAGGAGACAAAACAAGACTTAAATTCTACCCAAAAAAGGTAGATTTCATTAAACAAGTTATCTAGTAATTTACTAAAGCTGAAATTTTCTTGTTGATACCTTATTTTTAAGAAGTTCTTCTCAAAGTTTTTTACTTCTCAAGCCCACTGCACATAAAGTTTCTGATCACTGGCTGAATGCACAAACTTTTGCGAATATATGGATCAAATATGACACATAAGGCATCATTTTTCACATTTTTTTCTAGAAACATTGACTTATCTCAGTTGATATACAATTTTTTTCTATTAAACTCTAGCTATTGATTTTCAACAATGGCAAAATGTACCGTTTCATTTAACTAAAGGTTTAAAGATGAAAATGCATGCAGACAAAATGACTACAGAGTTAGATTTAAGTTTGCTTAAATGAATCTGTTACTTTCTGCCATTTTCTGCTGCTCTGGTCCCTTGAGCAATTTGCATGGATTTACAATCCCATTTCTCTAATAAAAATATTATTTCTTTTGCTACTGCATGCTAATGAGGGGTCTCCTTCCCTTTCTCTGTACTATTACTGCCCCAGCAGAATATTTCTTTCTTCTACAGTTAACTCTACAGAAGTTGCAAAATATCTTTTGCTTAAGATTGCTCTGCTAAATAACTCTTCCACTTCAGTTACAGCTTTAATCACAGGCATCACGTTTCATTTGTCAAAACAAGTGAATTTCATTCACCACATGCCAAACTTCACAAAAATCACTTTAGGACAGAAGGTGAGCACACCAATTACTTGCTTTCAGTTGGACTTCACCACAGAAGAATACTTTTTTTTCCTTTCCAAATGAGTCAGTATGACCTATGTTTCCAGAAACAGATGCCAGATTGGTACAAGCTAATGAGTACTCACGTGACTACTTTTAGGCACTCATCTTTTAGCATCTTACTGATGCCAGATAAATAATTTACAAATTGAAAACAGACATATTAACAGTACATTAAAACATGAAAAATAAAGGCTAACATTATGCTTACGACTCTAGCACTTTCATAAACCTCTACATGCCTGAAACAGAACAGTGTTTTAAAACACTGTTTTAAAACCATTTGGTTCTTAGGTTTCCAATATCATGAAGTAAAATTTAGGAGCTTTAGCAGCCATTATAAACACTTGAACAGTAGTTCATGGATCTGACTACTTCTTAGAATACCTAGATTCTTAGTTGTTCAAGTAAGAATATATTTGTATGTTTTATTCATAGGACATACATGAAGCTGCAGAATACTAAAGCTTGATTTAACAGGACAAAGTTCCCAGGTCTCATTCTCCAAAAACATCCTTAGTTCTTCCAGACGGGTTCTGAAATACAACAAATTAATACTCTTAATTGGCAGGAAGAGTAAAACAGAAAGTAGACAATTGCTTCATTTACGCAGTAAAACTCACCTAAAACTGTACAGGAAGTCATACTTGAAAACAGATACTTAAGAAGTTCTTTCAAGTGATAGACCACCTGTGGTTACCAGAACACCTCTGGGGAAAGTCTCAAAGAATGTCTATCTCCAAAATTTGGAAACAAATTTTTTGGGGTCAAAACCATTACAAGCTATAGAGGGACATCTATGATTATGCAGAAATACCAGACTTTTATTCCTCCACGTACACTGTAGAAACCAACAGAATATATACTAACACCCTATTAGCAGCACAACAGCCTCTGAAAGCCTACAGAAGATAGAAGCTTCTTTCAAACACACTGAAGCCAACAAACACCAAAGGGAAGCTAAAAGAACTCATGTTCTACAGGCATCACAACTTTTCAGAAAAAAGTTCAGTGGCTATTAATCTGTATTTTTCTTCATAGCCTAGCTTTATCTTGGAACCAACATAGAAAATATAGTAAGGAAAAGTAATCAAGCTATTACATCTCTGCATTATTTCTGTTACCTTTTTAATCACTGGAAAAGACTCAGTTTGGTCATAAACAGAAATAGCTTAAATAAAGAAAAAATTTTCCCACATAAGCGGAACATATACAGGAAAAGACAGCAATGAGTGTTTTTGGAGGTCACATTACTCTGTCTTTTCGTCTTAATATCTGGTATATTGTTCTGTTTAAAAAGTAGCAGTTGGTAAATAATGCACTAGGTTTCTAACTAGGCAATAATAACAGTAATCTAGAAATACCACTATTTCAATAATGAATAACAACCACCACTACCATTAAAGTTTGCTTGCCTCAATGAGATAAACAATGTGTTGAATTATGACTGCAGTTCGCTGAGTCTATTTAAATTCACCAGTTAAATGCAAATGACTTCAAGTGTTATGTTCAGTGCATTGAGTACCCATAGCTTGCAGATCTTCTCACAGTAAAGTCAACAGAAACAAGAGAGAGATGCTGTGAAAACCACTGTTAAAGTTCTTTGTGAGGGAAATTAAGGTGAAAGAGTCACAGAAAAGCAAACATTTAAAAGCCACACAGAAATAGTTTTTGTAGCATTTTGTCAGAGCATCGAGGCTCTGACAGAAGTACTTGAACAAATGCTCCTCATTTTCACCAGCACACATCTAGAAAGAGGCGCGCACACACACACACACAGAGAAGACCGGATGCAATCATTCTCTGAAAAGCTTTAGCTTTAGACACACCTTTTTACAAGTGAATCAGTACAAAAAGTAAATTACAATCCAAAAAGCACCTTACTCATGCTCTTCGCTGAAAGCCCATTCAAATTTTTCAGAAAAGCAACTCTCATCCAAAAAAAAAAGGCTTCACATATGCTCTCGCACTATGTTCACTTCTACGTTTTTTGAATTACATGGACAATTTCTTTGAATGCTTTCTCTATGTTGGCAGTTTTCTATAATACCCCACCTCCCAAGAGGTCACATATGTCAAATTACACAAACAAAGAACTGATTACTCCTGCACACTAGCATTTCAGCTCTACATAGGTTTTCTGTACTAATGAATCCTTAAAAGAATTATTGCTTTCTTTCTTCCCCTCTAACTAAATACATAAGAGGAGTAAGAGCCTCATTAGCTTGATCTGAAAAGGCAAGATGCTTAAAGCTTTTATATAAAACAACCTGAGGGATATAGCTGTGAGATTAGGGTTTTTAATATTTTTCCTTCTGAGGAAAACATCAGCCAATTAATCTTCACAACACCCATGCAGCACAGAATATGTAAAAGGTATTAAAAGGTTTACATAATTTGAGTCAATAAATATTTCCTTTTATTTTCACAAGAATTATAGTAATAAAAAACACAAGTTATTTCAAAAAACACATATTCCATCAGTGTTCCTTAACATTTACTTTAGCCAAAGATAAGTCAGATAATTACTCTATGATTTTTACTACGATACTTAATTAATCAATTAAGACATTATGTGGTAAGTCAGTGTAGCAAAAGACAGTTATGTAGACCAAAATCGGTTAATGAAATTCACTTCAGGATTCAGAAATGCTTTTAAAAAATAAATATAAGAGGCAAGACAATGTGGATCTGATTAAGGCTCAAGCTTTTCAGACAACTGCAACTGAGGTCTTCATCAAATTTCCAGAAAGAAATCCAAGCTACAAACTACCATACCTGGAAGAAATTCCATACCACATTCTTATTTTAACACCATCTAATTCTGAATTTAGACACTGTCTCATGTTCTGCTGCCATAACTTTCCATATTTTATGGATTTTAGGCAGAAAGTCCCTGACCAAATGGGTCTGAGTGTAATAGTTTTATGATGGCTAATAACAGAGGATAACAGATCAAGAGTAGGAATAAGAGTTTCTTAGAGCATGGAACACTGTATTTCTTCTCGTATCTTCCTAGCTTTTCACACCCAGAAAGAATATAATGCTAGACAACTAGAATAAAAAAGCTGTCAATCATTCAAACCACAACATTTGGGAAGTCAATTAAAAAAACAAACCAAAAGACAAGTCTTGAAGCTGTCATAGCCAGATAACATATTTGAGTCCAGACTATGTCAGACATCACCTGTCTGTGACTACTCTCTCATATAACTGGCCTCAGACATGACAATAGAGCTGACTGAAATTTAATTAGATACTGCCAATGGAAAAGCCATGAAAACATGACTCAAAAGGATGAACTCAGTACTAAATATTTGAGGCAAGACAAAATACCATATTGAAAAAAAACATTTCGTAGTCATACATGATCATTATTTTTAAGCAATGAAATAGAAGGAACAATTTTGGCATGAAGAATGAACTTCAGAGGCATTCATCCTCAGGATTCCAAGGGACAGTAAAAGGCAACCTGCAAAACTACTGAAATCCTACATGAGAGAGTTGTGCATCTTTATCTGGCCTGTCTGCTACAGAACTAAGTTTTTCTATGACCATAGCAGAAGGAAATGCTTCTCCATTCTTTCCCCTTCTCTAGGGTTCAGAGCCCTGTCCTCATTTGAAACACATTCCACTATCTGTCAACCTCAATGCAGGAACATTATGCAGGGAAATTCCTTTGGGAAGCATTTACCCAACAAAAACAAATGCCATTAGGATCATTCACTGCACATATAGTAGTCTCACCTGTGGTATGTTTTGAAATAGTTAACACTTTGTTTTCTGATAGATTCTTGCAAAACTTCAGACTTACTGCCACAAAATTCTTCTCCAACTTGCATCAGCCTATAGTAATAAAGTTTGGAAATATTTATTGATTTAATACTGCTGTTCCAACCATGAGTGTACATGTGTCTCCATAAAAGCAGAGCACCAATGTTACATTGCAATGCTAAGGTTGCATTACACATTAAGTTCATGTCTCGTTTCCCTCCAAACACTATCATTAAGTGCCATATACACAGAGACAAAGACCCATAAGCAAAATAAATGTCTCTTTGAGATCCTACTATGCAAAGCAAGCTGTCAGCTCGTCAGCTGCCAGCTGTCTCAATCTATCATTTTATTACCAAAACAGAAGAACATAATATTGTACAGGTTGGTAGTAACACAGTATTTTTCTGCTCTTGACTTACAGGCCCTTTAAAAGCTTAGAAACAAAATTGTTAGACCTGCACATCTCAAATGCAATACCGAAATCATATTGCACTCAAGCACTACTTGAGCAGCAGAGCAGCTCACTGTACCTCTCACAAACATATCCTCATAAACTCACATAAAGAACTGCTCTTCAAGCCGTCAGCATATATGAATGAAGTTAGCATCAAAATGTAAGTATCAGCCTTAATCAACTGTGCTATCTTATCAGAGTTCAAGTTTGTGGACATGTATGAAACGGTCTTACGATCACATCAGCATACCTGCTGATAACATCAAGTACAAATATGAAGTCATCGTATTTGAAGTTAGACAGATCCGTTCCCAGAAGATACGTTTTCACTTTCAGTTGAACATCCTACAAAACACAAACAAGTTTTTGTATACCTAATACATTAAGGACAAAAAGCCAAGGCTCAGGTATCTGTTCATTAGCACTTTTTGGTTGCTTGCACTTGGAACTTCTTTTTTTGAGATTCAGTGTAGAACTCCATTTTCTGTAGCATAGATGACTTCTCTAAAATAATCTGATGATCGGTTTAACATTCTGTAACACAAGGTCAATCCTAGATGCTTTATTGCCAGTGCAAAAGCAGAGCTCAGGATTACAGTTTTTTCATCATACATTTGGGTATCACTGCCCATCAAACTGACCCAGCAGTAAGACCAGGAATACTGTAAAAGCAGGCAGGTTCACAAGACTCCAGGTTCTCCATAGCTATGGTTATACCAAAAATATAAAGCAGTATGACTGTGCTAACAGAGAAAAGCACATAAGAAAACAGATTGTGGGGCAACACACAGGTTGCAAGAAATGGAATCAGACTCAAAGTCCCATTACTATGTTGTGGTATCTTGACTGAGTTTGTAAGTGTAGCAACCAAGTAGTAACTGAGTCTCAGAGACATTTCTTTAAGAAGATTAGTATAAATATAACTCCATAATATAACTCTAATTAATAACAGAGGGGCATGGGAGGGAGTGAATAAATATTTAAGGGGGAAAAAAGGTAAAAAAACATACCTGCCATATTCGTGAAAGCCCATGTTCCAACTTCTTTTTTACATAGTTGCGGTCAAAACTGTTCTCTTCAGTTCCAATCACGTTGTTGCCATCTGAAACTTAAGGTGAAAGGCATTGTAGATAGTTCAAAAGGCTTTGAAAAATATCCTAGTTTTCTACCCATAATGACACTCCTGCAAATTCCAGGAGAGCTACTTTGCTCTAAACTTTTGGAAAATGGAAATGAACAATGCAGATATAATTATTACATACTAGTGTAGACCAGGAAAGTTTCTGATGGCTTTTATGTGAGAAAATTATCCCATTCAATAAAAAAAGACTAGAGTAACATATACTGACATTTCGAATAAAAAAAATTAAATGCTTAAGTGAGTACTGCTTTTCCTCTGCAACAAAATTCTCTAAGACACTTTACCTTTGCAGACAAGAATCATGAACTTAAAGTTCCAGAAGTGAGACTTTTAACTTCCTGCCACAGTAAATTCTTAGTGCAACTATCAGAAAAAGTACTACAACTTTTTCCACAAACTATGTAGATAACATAGTATGTGTTTTCCTTTTTTGCCCCTTCATACTAATCTATGCTTATGCATGAAATAATTTCAATCATACAATCATACCCACAGCACTGCATCACTTTCCAAAAACACAGTGTAATGCATGGTGAACTGCTCCTGCATGTGGCCCCCTCTCACTCTATGGAGGAAATATATTCTATTTCCAAGAGAACATAATACTTTATATGTAGTTTGTGAGCCTATAGCTGTGGTCACACCTGCAGTCAATGACAGCAAAATGTCATATAGTTTGCTTCACAGCCTATAAATGACCACAGGAAAGCTCTGGTTTAGCCAGACTATACAGACAAACTTACCCCATGGTAAGTCTGCTTTCCTGACAAGGAGAAAAGCTATACATGTCCTTAAAAGTCTAAACCACTTAGCAATTTGACATGAAAAATAAAAATTCTCATAAAATAATACACTGGAATATTACAAAGCATAGAGCCCTCCTTCCACTGCCTCATTAAAGAGGCTGCAAACACAGAAGAATTAAGACTGCCTGTAGTATCCCAGCACTGCCATGCAGTTCAGTCCTGTCTTTCCATCTCTTCCACAACCTGCTACTAGTTTTCAGTACTTGGGAAGACTATTCACTCCCTCATTTCTGGCCCAGCTGGTAGCATCTCTCTGCCTCCACACACAGGCTCCCAACCCGAAGCCATTTCTTTCCCTTATTCCTGATCCCAGCACTTCCTCTCAAAAACTCCACTGAGCCAAAAGCTATCACTTTGCACACACATCAGGAATTCTCCTCCCCAATGCCTACGAGTCACAGGAACAGGCAGCACAAAGCCCAGATTCTGTAAGTGTACAGCAAGGGACCTGGAGAAAACTAAATAAACAGGCAAATAAAAGCGGCTGTTTATGATATAGTGGGAAAGACAGTCCCTAACTATAATTTTAGCCTACTTAGAGAGAAAAAGGACACGTCTAATGGATTAGGGCATGTCTAATGTTCTTGCCTCAGATTATATTCCTGAAAGACTCCTGAAAAAATACTCTTTTTTAATCTGTTGCACTTCATGGTCAAGTAGATATTACACTGCTGCAATGAAGACAGGAAGGCACAGAAAACAGGAGAACATTTAACATTTAAGCAATCCAAGCCCATGGACTGAATTGCCTCAGTGGGATTATTTATAGCTTCCACCCAGGGAGACAGCACTAAGGGTGCTAAAAATTCAGCTGCTAAACTCTATGATGCTGTCAGATGCCTTAGGCACAGCTCCAGCAACTTTTCATTCATGATCTCACCTCATCAATAGAGAGGATTTCACGTAGTTATTCAAAACCATCAAGAACAAAAACATCACCTGCATACTGAATACCTTTCACAATAGTGTTCCTTAGATGATAATGTGCTACCAGGACCACAGTGAGAGCTAATCCTGACTGACCTTCATTACCAGCCTTCATGGTTTTCTCCAGAAAAACTCTTGGTTTAGTTTCACTTTCCTCAGAGAAAAGAGCAATTTCTTACGTCTAATTTGTTGTCTACTGAAGTGGGGTCAGGAAACAAAAAACTTAACGTCTGTCCTCCATTTGTCAGCAGTCAACAAGTGCTCCTTCCTGAATCCAGACCTTGCAGTCCAGACGAGTATCATGTAAATACTGTGACTACTGTACTAATGAGCCAACAGAAATGGGAAGCCAGATACAAGACTCTGATCAACCTTCTCAGATGTGTGAAAACAGCAGCGTTGTCTGGACTGCTACATATTTAAGAGAATGAAGGAAAGATATCCACTAGTAGGAATGATTATGATTGGTACCAGACACTGACAATTCAATTAAACCAAAATACAAAAGAGCACAGCAGTCTGCCCATGTTTTGCCTATATCTTCTTCAGACCATACAGTGCTCACTGTCAAGGGAACAGTCTACTTCTGTAAGAATCACTAATCATAAATAGCATTTACTAGTGTTTCATACTCCCAGTCCTAGGCCAGGCTCTCTGCAATTAAAGCACAATATACATCAACCATATGGTTTCTACTTTGAACCTTTCCAAAACGTGCCTCCCAGAACAAGAACTATTACTTATTAAATAAATGTTTATATAAAAGTGTAAGAGGAACAACAAAAATATGAAATCTCCCAACATCTGTACCCCCATTAAAATTAAAATTTAAAAAAAAGCATGGAGAATATGAATTCCAAGAAGGAATTCATTAAATTATGAACTTTATCAAACACTGAGAAAGCCAGGGATTATGGTAGTGAACATGTAAACACTACCAAGAAGAACTAGCTATCCAGTATGCCTGCCCACAAGGAAGGGCAGAAGTCAAGAATATAGAATTAGTATAATAATAGATGCAGTCATAATGTAAAAGCTCCAGTACCGTCTATTGAGTAACCTCTCATCAAAATTAAAAAAATAATAAAATACAGTCTGGAATTTGGGTTATGTTAGGGTACTCATTTCTTCCAAGGCTGAAAAGCTGCATTCAACTTTTCCTTTTTTAAAGTCATGGAGACTGCTTTTGCAGGTTAACAGAGAATTTACCCTAATTACTCAAAATGAGATGATAAAAGGCTGTTTGATGTGCAAACAAGACCCAAACAGAATTCTGTACTATATCCACTGCACTCAAAAAAAATTTTCCTTATCAAATATTAGCCACTTAAATATATGTTCAGCCTCTGAAAGCAATAATTCTAACATTTTCATAAGTGATTTACAACAGAAGATTAAGCAAAATAGAAACAGAAAGAATAACCCAACCAAAAAATCTCCAAGTGGATTCACTCTTTCTCAGACTCAATGAGGAAACAAAACCAGCTATCTTAGCCATAGCACTCCCTTTGGAACTTTCTGCAACCTCTTCTTTTCTAAACTTCTGCAGACTGAAAGCACTCCTAAACAAGTCAGTCTTTGACCTATTCTGTAGATTAAGACCATAGTCCTTGTACACACAAACTGCCACTCATGAAGGAATGTCTGGACAGACACTGTCAGACAGATGCTATTATTCAATAAAAAATTCATCCAATATTCTCTCTGTCAACCTCCCTGTGCTCCCAGTTTATGGCCAGGCAGGCTAAAAGGCCTTGCTTCCAATCTTAATGAACTGTACTGCAGCTAATTTCACACAAACATATTAATTTAGCATAATTTCCTTGAAAAAGAAGGATTGGACAAAGGCCCACAAGCACTTACACTTTTTGCTTCCAAGAATGTGGAACAGGTACTAGAACACTTAAATATTCATAATTACACACAAAAATAAGAATCAAAAGCACCCAGGAGTTATTCTTCTAGATACTTGATTTAAATACAGCAATTCTCAGTTTTTCAATATTTCTCAAAAACTCATAAAGATATCCTTACTCTTTGAATATAAAGCAGTTCTTACACAAAATTTAAACAGTAATATAAATGAAAACCTTTTAAAACTAAAACGGTTGACATTCAATTTACATCTTGCATTATTTTCTTCTTGTTTTCCTTTGAATCTATTACAAATATTACAGTTTTTACCAACTTTTACCACACCAGGATTACACTCCGAAATCAGTAAATGCTGTAAGTGATCATTTTACTGCTCACATTTACTTCTTCCTTTAAATCCCTGTCTCATTAATACATGTAAATTACATCAACATCACAGTAAATTTTACGGTATGTGAGAATCCAGCAGAATCAGACAAGGCCTTGCACAAAAAAATGCAACTTCAAAATTGGCTTCACTTTAAGCAGGGAACACAAAAGTCTCTTTAAAACTCATTTTCTGTTTGAGTCTCTACTACAAATACAAACAATGCCTTAAAAACAAACAATAATACAATGGAAAATTTTCCAGCAAGTAGTTTATTTTCAGGGATATCACGGCACTTACTCTTTATTGTATGAGCAACAAAATCACAGAATAAGTAACAGTTCATTAAATGTGACACAGAATGTTATTTCTTGCTGTGAAGTTGCTAATTTTAGTTCACTAATTTTATATTCAGAAAGATTAAACAAGTTCTATATATGAACACTTCTGTCTTTCCAACAGCATATTAGAGTTCAAGTGTTCAAGTGTTATTGATGATTTATACAACTATCAATACCATACATTTCACTATGATTTACTGCTATTCTGTTATATAACACTTCAGCAACCTAAATCTCATTATTTCCTATTTCATGAAAGGTTCTAAAATATGTGTCATTCTTTTGAATTTTTTAGGATTGCATTTATATCTAGAGACAATAATCTGTTTCCATTTAGTTTATTCCAAGTAAGCATTTTTATCAATTGATCTTAGAAAAAGTAATCCTTGAAGATCAGTCCACACTGTAAGTGAAAGAAATTGCAAATTCTAAACACAATTCAATTGTTCTTCAGACTCAAACTAGACTGATTTTCAGAACACAGATGGGCAGAATATTTAAAGATATAAAGCAGACACATCTCTTTCCTCAAAAATGCAGAAGAGCAACTATTTACAAGTTAGGCAAAGTACATTTTAACATCTGTAATAGGCACCAGTAATCACAAACACCTGACACACAACCTAGATGAAGTGCAACCTCCTTTCAGTAATCCAAGCAGGACTTCTTCTGGATAAGCTTCACTATTAAAATAGAAAGAGCTATGTAAATCACGTCATCTAAGTCCAGCTTCTCACTTTTCCAGCTGTGTTTGTGCCGAGATCAAGAATCCCTTGACATTCTTAAGGTACTTTCTAAGAGTGCTGACATTAACTGGTACAATGACAGAAAAATACTAGGACAGTCTGGAGTTCTCAAAATGATAAAAGCCAGACACACATACAACACTGAAGACTGCTACTTCTATTGCTCCAGTCCATGGGGTTTTATTGAGGGAATAATTGTAGCAAAATGTCCTGAACTGCCTCCCTGGTTCCTTCTGACATACATGCCCTTTCTACAGGAATTTTACTCTTTGGCTTTAGCACATATCACAGCCAATAAATCAGCAAGTATGGAATGAGAATTCCATGTACAGGTTTAATAATTACTGCAGCACAAGCAATAAGTTTTAGAAAAAAACAATTAGTAGGTATTTATAGTCCCTCTGAAATTGCACTTTTAAAATTCCCTCTTGTGTGCTTTATCATTGCAGAGTTATTTGAAAAAGTGATTCAGTAGATCAGCTACATTTCAGTTGAACATTACAGCTAAGCCGTATCTCCAGAAAATTAAAAACTGAGTGACAGAAGATTAGTAGGAAACACACCAGAATACTCCAGCATGCATGTAAAAATCAATGAATTTAAAATTATTCTTGTGACTGTATATACCACTTTATTAGGCTTAAGGGTTCCTATAAAAGGCTTTGCATGGCAGATAATTTTCTTTCTTCAGACTATCACAAGTAACAACACTAAGGGGAACTAGTTTTGTAAGGCCATCTGTGGCTGAGCAAGTAGTCTACTCTGATAATGTTACCATGCATTAAATTCTTCATGATACCTGCTTGATTTCCCAGCAAAGTGAAAATAACTAAACAAATTGTAATTATCTGAAGTTTTTTAAAATGTAAATACTGAGAATAGGCAATTCTCTCAAAACTTTAGAATCTATCTTCACATGTTGCATCTAAAAAAGTAAATATTTCAACTCTGAATTAATACTGACATGGTTATATAAAAATTTTAATCTGAAATAATTGTTTCAACTGAAATAATTTATTTTTTTTAAGATTACACACAATTGGGGAAGGACACTTTTCCTAAGAACTGTTTAAAATAAAACCATTTACATCTGCAAGACAGGCACACACAAACATTCATTAAAATTAATTTTATACTAAAGAGTAAAAAAATCCAGCATGTATTTCAGTCCTTAGTGTACACTACAAACAATAATGCTAAAAGCACCAAGTTGACACCACAAGAATAGTTATTTCCAAGTATCAGAAGTTTCATTTCCAGAAGTTTCTTACCAGAAGACACAACAGCTGCCTCATCTTGGTCATGGCTCCCGTGCCACTGCATCGTTCGGTAGTAACTGAGCATGACCTCCCAGAGGGCCTTGCAGAGATCCGCCAGGCATGGAATGTAGCTGTCTGACGTAATATGCTACAGAAAAACAAAGTAACATTGTGACACTTCCAAAGTCTTCATTTTTTGCAGCAGCAATACAAACCATACAAAACCCTGCGTATTCATACAGCTGAGGTGCTGTATGAGGTGATACGTATCAGTTTCATTTCCAAATGCATTTAAGAGGTGACAAATTCCTGATTTTAGTCAATTATCAAACGCTGTCCAAAAGTGCAGCTTATTTGCTAGCTCCTTTTTTTTCCCTTTTCTCAGTAGCACCATATGTTAAACACTTCTTACATTTATGGAACAGTGAGGCTGATACAGAAGTAAAGCACATCTCACTATCAAAGAGGGATGCAGCCATCCCTGTGACATGCAGGCATTCTTGTACTTCAGTGGTACATAGAAGCCATCCTGGCTAGTAGCACACTGGGTGAATGTATAAAGTAGGCTAAAACCAGAAAAATTTAGATGGCAGCTGCCCTACTTCCCTGAACCACTCTGCTCCAAAGAGCAAACTGTGATTTAAGATATTCTTTAGGTGAAGAGTATCAATTTTATCAGAAAGCCAGAGATACACAGTAGAAATAACCAAGATGAGATTGTCAGGAAAATGGATGAATTTGAGAAGAACTCTTTCCAGACAAAGAAAAGACTAAAATATTTTGTTCATCTGAGTGGCACCCTTGACTCACCCACAGCTTATAAACAAGGGCAAAGTACAGCTGCACAGATGTGATTTTAATTACATTGCTATTTAAAGGTTCTCAGAGTAAGTCTGGAAATTAGCACTTCCAACTAACACTGCTCTAGAAAATGGATTGCAAAGTCAGTGTCCACAGTCAACTTCTGCAAGCCTAGTTAGCTTTTACCATCTGGGTACTCTGTGCCTGCTACTCCAAAAACATACATGCACGATGACACACAAGTTTTGGCATTAGTTACAAGAAAACCCTTCAAAAATATTACAGCTGCTGCAACAGCAAAGTCAACACAGCCACCAAAATAATCAACCATAGATTCTATAGAGAAGAAACCCCCAGCTAAAGCAATCAACTCCCTCTGAACTGCATCTTCATCCACTGATCTCACTGAGGCTTTCAAAACACTGCATGTCCTTCCCAAGAACTGCAACACTGCTAATCATCAGTACATTTGTTGGAGAATAAACATTACACTGGTGTAGTGGTTTAACCCGGGCTGGATGCCAGGGGCCCACTACAACCACTCTCTCACTCCCCCCTGCAAACAACAGAGGAGAGAAAATATAACAAAGGGCTTCATAAGTTGTAATAAGGACCATAAAAGATTCCTTGCTAATCACTGTCACAGGCAAAACGGACTCCTTGTGGGGATAATAGTTAAATTTATTACTAACAAGATCAGAGCTAAAGAGTGAGAAACAATAAGAGACACCTTTCCCCCCCCCAACCTCTCCTCCTTCACATTCAACCTCCTCTGCCCCACCGGTGCAGGGAGACTGGGTGGGAGGTTACAGACAGCTGCTGTTCCTAGCTACTGCTCAGGGAGAGGAGTCCTTCCAGTGCCCTCCCATGGGAGACAGCTCTTCACAAACTGCTCCAAACATGAGTCTCTCCCACTACAGACAGTCCTTCACGAACTGCTCCAGTGAGAGTCTATCCCATGGGCAGCAGCTCTTCACACACTGTTGTCACATCAGTCACATTCCACAGGGGGCAGTCCCTCAGGCACAGGCTGCTCCAGCGTGGGCCCCACAGGCCACGAGTCCTAACAGGAAATCCTGCTCCAGCGTGGGCTCCTCTCCCCACAGGCTACAGTCCCCTGCCAGGACCCTGCTCCAACATGGGTCTCCCACGGGCCACAGCCCCCTTCCAGCATCCACCTGCTCCGGCGTGGCTCCTCCACGGGCTACAGGTGGATCTCTGCACTCCTGTGGTCCTCCATGGGCTGCAGGGGCACAGCTGCTTCACCATGGTCTTCCCCATGGGCTGCAGCTGGATCTCAGCTCCGGCGCCAGGAGCATCTCCTCCCCCTCCTTCTGCACTGACCTTGGTGTCTGCGTTGTTGTTCACAGGCTCTCACTCTGCTCCTCTCCAGAAGCCATCTTCAATTCAAGCTAATTTTTTTTTCCCTTCCTTCTTAACTATGTTATCACAGAGGCGTTCTGTCAACCACTGATTGGCCTGGCCTTGGTCAGCAGCAGGCCCAGCTTGGAGCCGGCTGGCATTGGCTCTGCTGGACATGGGGAAAACTTCCAGCAGCTTCCCGAAGAAGCCTCCCCCTCTGCCCCACACTGCTACCAAAACCTGGCCACAGGAAAAATCAATACAATTAGACAGATTTCTTTGTACATGCAAATGCATGATTTACGCTCCTCCTATCTTTGAGCTTTCGAGTAAAAAAAAAATTGTAAGCCACACAACTTTATTTTCTATTTAATCATGTTCTCGTTTCCTAAGCTCAAATAATGTTCCTTGCAGTAGGACATACTTCTCAAGCCATATTGTTCTATAGTCTACTTATGATTAAGGACTCACAAAAAACTGTTCTTCAGCATTAACATGTGTCACCAGCAAAAGTATCTGGAGGCTTCTTGTTAATTATTATGTCCTTTTATTGTGCTTGTTTGGATTTTTTTAAACAAAACTTTTATTCAGGTTCTATTCACCATCAAACCAGAGTTGCTTCAAGGATGTAAATTAGGCATCCTGGACATATCAACAAAAAAAGAGAAAGTCACGCTCTTGGTACATAAAAATGTAACAATTGAGAAAACTACTTTTTTTCTAAAACACTCTTTAATTGAAGAGTTGATAAATATTCATCACTGTATTATCAAAACATTTTAATCTCAGACATTACTGGCCTTTGCAAGCAATTGAACACAACAGGGTAATAAGTTTATCATTTAAACAATACATTGTCCTGCTTATTCAACAGCTGACTCAGCCATTTTCTCTGCCAATGCCTCAGGAATTGCTACTCTTACTGTATTTCAGGGTGTTTAGTAGTTACGAAATCAAAATTCTGCTTGTGCAGATCACTATAGCTGAAGACATACTAGCTTTCAGGTGCCCAGGAAGAAAGGATCACTTACTAAATACCAAGACAATTTTATTTAGACTAAGGAAAAAAACAACTACATTTCTTTGAACTTATACTAGAATAAAGAAAATCAAAACTTGAAAATGAAGCAAACAAACTTTTCACTGCTTCAGCAGTATTCAAAATGAGAAAGTATGTAAAAGTTAGAGAATGGCATATTGCTAAAAAAAAGAAACAATCAACAAGGAAACAGTGACTAAACAGTGTACAAGCTCATAACTTACACAAATATTTAAGAATTTCTGAAAACATTATTCTTTTTAAAAAGACTCACATTATTACAACATCCAGTATCTGAACAAACAAAACAAAGAAAAAAAAAGCCACTATAGTTCCCCACTACCCATATAAAGTGGAAATAAGCTAAATTAGTTCATTTTGACAGATTTTTTAGAAAACACAACTGGAGATGTGCCCAAAAGAAATACTTCAATTTTATATGACTTCCATTGTTTAATTAGAGTAAGTACTTCATAACCACTTCTACGTTAAAAGCATCCTGCCTTAACAGCATAGGCAGCCTGAAGAGGGCTGTCACTAGAACTAAACAAAGAAAGCTCATATTTTAGCCTTAAACAATTTATTTCCCAACATTAGAATGCAAGAAATAAAAATCTCCTAGTGTTTTTTCTGCTGGAAGTTGAAATTTAATTGCTATGATAGTCCAGCTTATTCAGCACTCTGCTTTTGCAAATGCACTACAACAGGTAATAACTAACACTGAACAGCATGTTTTGTAAGAGACTAAAATTTCCTTTCTGCAGCCTGTCTCTAAATACTTGTTTGCAAGACAGTAATGAAAAATTAAAAAAGTAAATTTCAAGCAAATCACAGCAGTATTCATAGTACATTACAGTCCCAAAATCTGAGTCCTGGATACAGACTGACAGATTCCAGCTATTGCAGGCTCACTTAAGCATCATCTCATTAAGGTTTTGCATAAGTAAAAACAAAGAGAAATAATGAGATAATAATTTTATAACCATGCAGTTAAAGCCACTCTCTTTCTGTAGATTACAAAATGTACCATTTCCAAGTATCTGAAAGATTCCTCCACACTAGTTTAGAAGTTGTCAGAAGCAACTCAGTAGTACTGTTTGTAAGTGTAAATAAAAGGGCTTAGTATCATTAGCAAAGAATGAGAACTAAACTGAAGAGCATACAGAAGTATAAAGAAAAAAAGAAAATTAAAAGAGAATTGCACTAGAAACTAGGAAATTAAAATAAAACCACACTGTGAAGATGAAAAAGACCTGCAGTCCAGAGAACACAGATCAGGGTTTACTGACTTTCTTCAGCTAGAATTCATCTCAGTGAAGTGCAAATACCACCCATCTGGAACATTACTCAATCTGTTCATTAATACTTATGTCAATTATTCACAATAAATTAATTTTTCATATCACACTTTCATTTATATGATGGCCCTTAGACTATGTAATCTTTTTAAGTCAAAGGGGCACTTCTTTAAAATTAAATGGTTTTCAGTGCAGATGTGTTGTTATTTGAAGCTACATGTTCCCAGGAGATCCGAGAGGTGAAAAAGTAGAAAATGGATCAGAATATGAACTTTATCTTCTTATGACTGTACTTCAATTCCATAAATTGTGACTGACAGGGTGGGTCCTTGAGTGGATGAACTATGATAAGGACTTAGCCTGTGACTGAAACAAACATCCTAAAGAACATTCAAGATAGAAACATAATTTCAAATTTTAAATCAATGTTAGAACCGTCTGAAATATCTCACATTCTTCCTCCCTATCACCAAAATTGAAGACAATTTCTCAGGGTGTAACAGTAAAATCACAAGTGAAAAAATTAAAGACTGAACTAAAAATGCTACTCAAAATACAGTAATTCATTCTAACAATTTGAAAAATAAACAAAATATAGATATGTAAGAAACTGCACCTAAAATTTACACTAGCAGGAAATACACGGTTATTCCTAGTTCATGATCTCCCTATCATCAGGCTTTTCATCTCAATATGACAGCTGTCCCTTATCTTGATATCAAAAATGCAATTAAACTGATATAAAGTCAATTGAGAAGACTCCAATTAAGTTAGAATCTTTACAAGAATCCTTACTGAAATCTAGTACTATAGAAATTGTGAATGTACTTCCTAAATGCACTTGGAATAAAGTCCAAAGTTAATAATGATTCCAACAACTAGCATGTTATACTGAAGACATTGGATTTTTGAAATGTTGGTCTTCTGTCTTTATTCTACAATTTACTTTATGATTTACTTTACATTTATTTAGATGGAGCGCACAATAATTCCAAAGTGTTAAGATTTAGTGCCAGCAAATTCAGCATTAACTTGTGAATAACAAATCTCTCAGTTAGCCTGTAAGCTGTATTAAGAAGCTACAGTAGCTGCAGAGCTATTTCAACAATTGAGTCCCTACTGACATAAGGTACACTTACAACAGTGGAAAAAATCAGATTAAAATATATATATATATATATATATATGTAAAGATTACATACTGTACAGAGGTCTTTGTATTGTAATTTCTGAAACTTGGTGTCTGTGTTTCCTGCACATAGCTCAACATATCCGAGGACGACTTGAAACACAGTGTTGTGAATGGCTTGAGTGAAGTGCATATGTAACTGGTCCATTGCTGTCTGAAAGAAATGGAGTAACATAAGATCAAATAGTAAAATTCCATTTGCAGTATGTCATAATCTTTAAGACATCACCTTTTAATAGAAGTCTTTTTCAGTACAGAACATAAGAGACTGCAAGCATGGCCTTCAATCTCAAAATCTTCAGTCTCAAAAATACCTAACACAGGACTTGGCAATCTTACAGTACGGCATTGCAAAGGGGTTCAGGTATTCCAAGTAAAATCAGTTTCCTCTGCCATCCTCTCTCTATAAATCAGTTTGGTTTTTTTTTTACATTAACACTGATAAAAATGAATTGTACACCTTTATTTTATATATATAAAAAAATAAAAAAGTATAGAATTTAGTCATTCATTCATTTACTCTCTCAATCATTGATAATGTGTCCAAAAGATATTAGTTGAGATCTGTACTTATTCTCTCACTGGAAACACTTCCAACTAAAATAAAAACATTTCTTTCACAATTATTAAAACTACAACGACAATTACAAAGCCTTCAATCCACTCACTTGTCAAACTGAAGAACATAAAGTAGAATTCAGTGTTACAGAAACGCATGCACATCACCGCAGTAAACTGCCTATGAAACTACTCTTTGCCACCAAAAAAAAATTACTTTTTCCAGAAAAATAGATAACAGTACATGTGTTAAGGACTAATGACTGCATAACATACTAGTTTTGCCATAATGATGCCTGAGTTTCAGGTCAGAACATTTCCTGAGCCGTCATGTCGTTAATAAACCGTACATAACATTAGTCCATTTCAGATGTGAATAACCAGCACATGGTACATAGGAACTGATTAAAAAAATCTTTCATATGCCAGAATGAAGTCATCAGATCCTGCAGATTTGAAAACATTCAGTTTCACTAGTTCCTATGTGACATTTTTAGCTAATGACAAGAATTGGGAACTCAATCACCCCATAAGAAATGAAAAAGCTATTCTGATTAAATCCTACTACAAACAACCAATTTTCCACCGCTAGTCTCAACGTGAATCAAAGTAAACAGAACGACAAATGAAGTAATGAAAAACAGTGAAGATATTGAAGGTTCTTGACATTTTGTTTACTGAGAAGGGGTCAAAATTGGAGATATTTCAATAACAATTTAACTAAATGATTTTCATGACAAGTTCAGAATAATGTACTTTAATAGTAATAAAAAGAATGTCAAAGGCAAATCACTCATGAGAACAAAGCAGGCAAAACCATGCAGTAACAAATAAAACATTTGTTATGTTCAAAAACTTCATTCCCTTCCAACAAAAAATCTGCTTTTCTCCACAGATCATGCACTTCACTTCAGAGCAGCAAATGCATTATATCTGCTTTTGTTTAGTAAATAAAGAAATTGCATAGACTTCTCCTATGTTAGTGCATTCTAATTAATCTTCTCCCTTGGTTTTAAGTTGCAGTCTCTACAATAATTCTGCACATTAACGAAGTATGAGAAGATAAATCCATTTCTATCCTATTGCCAAGCTACACTGTTATCACAGTAAAGACATGAAAAAAGGACCCAACTTTGATCGAAAGGTTCTAATTAGAAAGGAAAAAAAAATTAAACCAAACCCAAAAAAGGTAGGTAATCTAATAACAGATATGCTTCTGAAACCTGGAAATACATTAAAAAAACCCAACCCAAAGACTGAATGGGGTTCTTTGTCATGTCTTCATCAGGGGATAGGCACTTTGACATGATCTTTAGCAACTAAAGCTTTCTGGAGGAATCTCTTCTCTAAGCAAATCATCACTGCTACACTGGTGCCACCATGCTCAGCCTCACTGTGCTATGAACACCGATCACTAACAAAACATGCCTCCAGGACTTTCTTTCTCCTTATCTCTCTTTATTTCACAGGACATTGGTATTAGCTCCCATATTTCACACCTGCTTCAGGAAGAAATTGGTTCACTGCCTTCCCAGAGAAACCATATGAAGCCTCAAGGCAGTGCATCAGCAGAACTACATCCTATGGGAGCGCTTAGACCTACTATTTACACAAAAAAATGCTCCAGACGCACAGAGATGTAAATTTTAGGTCATGTTCACAATATACATTTGAACAAATATCAGTGTTCAAGGCCAGGTTAGATAAGTGCCTGAGCAACTTGGTCTAGGGGGTGGAGTCCCTGCCCACGGTAGAGGGGGTTGGAACTAGATGGTCTGTAAGATCTTCTCCAAGCATGAACATTCTATGATTGTACACCTTCAGACATAGTTTTTTGCAATAAAATATCTCCTCACATCTTCATTCCTGTCTTGCTACAGTACAATATAAATATACATATGCCAGGTACAGGTTGCACACAACTAATACAGACCCAGCTATAAAAAATACTATTCCCATGACAAAACTCATTCATTAATGCAAACAGCATTATAAACAGAACTGAAATACAATACTGTTGCATATGCTACGTGTTGCAGTAATACATAATTTACCTTTAAAAATTACTGTTAACTTATCTGAGCATTATAAAAGCCTTTGAATACTCAGCAAAATTCATCAGCACTAGTGTGCAAGTTTGGGCTGGGTGAGAGTTCATTTTCTCCATAGGAGCTGGTATGGGGTTATGTACGGGATTTGTGCAGGGAAAGTTCAGGGATGTAAGCAGTGTTTACACCGAGTCAAGGCCTTTCCTGCTCTTCACCCCACCAGTGAGTGCACAAGTTGTTGGGGGCGGACACAGCCAGGGATGACCCCAACTGACCAAAGGGATTTTTCATAACATGTGGCTTCATGCTCAGTAATAAAAGCTGGGGGAAGAAGAAGGAAAGAGGAACATCCAGAGTGATGAAGTCTGTCTTGACAAGTCACTGTTATATGTGATGGAGCCTTGCCCTCCTGGAGATGGCTGAACACATGCCTGCCCATGGGGACTGATGAATTAATTCCTCATTTTGCTTTGACTGTGTGTGCAGATTTTCCTTTTCCAGTTAAACTGTCTTTATCTCAGCCCACAAGTTTTCTCATTTTTATCCTTTCAATTCTCTCCCTCACCCCAAGGAGGACAAGAGAGAGCTGTTGTGTGGGGCTTAGCTGCCAGCTGAGTTAGATCGCAATTAGGAAAATAAATGTCCATCAAAGTACTCGAAGTTTCATGCTCTTACAGGAATGTTCTTTGTGACTTGCCCAGAAGATGAGTACTAACCTGTGTTTTTCCCAGGAGCCTGTAAGCCTGCTGAACCTTTGTATAATGATTGATATCAAAATTCTTGCATATTTTAGAAAGTGCTACGTCCAATTGTTCCTGCATAAATGAAAGAAAAAAAATGTGTTAAAATGCTAAATAAAACCAAGCCAAGTAATACATTACTTAAAAAACAGCAACTGAAAAAGTTGTTTATTTAAACAGTTTGGTAATTAAATTCGTAAAGTAGCCGAGACTGCATATGATCAGACTATTCTGAGACGCTTAAATGTTACTTCTTGAGTATAAGTACTTCAATCTGAAATTTGTCAGCCAAAGAGTTCCACTACTTCCAAGAATAAGCACAGTAAAAAGCACATTATTTCACTGAACTCAAATTCAAAGTGATGTTTACCCTGAGAAAACCTAGCACCTCAGTATGGGAGAGCTGGAATTTCTAGCTTGGTCTGCTGCCACTCCTAAGAAAAGCCAAAGTCTGGGGGTTTCAGCCCAAGCAATTCAATTACAGACTTGTTAACCCTCTGATTGCCATCTGTTAAATGGCACTAATGCTATATGACTTAAAAGTTCACTGGGTAGACAGTAATTTATAGAATACTACACCAGCACCATACAATCAGCATCGTAAGAGGGAAAAAAAAGAAAGCAAACACAAATACTAGTTCTGCTATCAGAGCTGTGGCTGAGCATACTGAACAGCTTTACAATAAATTAAGTTCACCTGTTATGTGAACTGAATAAAAAACCCCCAACCTTAAACAGGATCATATACTTAATGACCAATAAAGCTTTCAAGAATTTGACTATGTAGCTTAATATGATAATTTGCACTTAGTTGCTGTAATATATTCTTATACACAGCCTAACTCTAGATATTTTCAATCTACAATGCAAGAGGAAAAAGAAACAGGACGAATCAATAACATATGATAACATATACAGCTCACAGATATTTTCTCTTCTTTCTAGACACTAAAGCCATTTCAATTCTTATTACTTAAGGATGTTGCAATGCAGCTTTGCTCTTACAAATAGAAACCACAGGAGATGGGGTTTAGTCCCTATGTGCTTTTACTAACTGCATTAGGAAACATTCATGAATTATATCATTAGCCACAAAATATTTATGGTTTTAATCCTAGAGATTGGGGGGAGGGGGGGTTGTTACAGGTTTTTTCCTAAGCCAAATGTTAATAAGAAAAGTAACCTAAAGATTCAGAGCTTCTCTAAAAGGTTACTCAGCACTGATTTTTTAAAAGCAATTCCTTCTTACTTGTTGCAGAACTGGCATATAAAACTGCCCATGAACAGAGCTCTTAAAACACAGAGCATGTAAGTCATTTTTTCAACAGTTCCTTCCACTATAGTCATTGCATTTTATTTGTAACATAGTATAAAAGTCAGGTCAATGTTAAAGCCTAAATTACAGGAAGGAAACAGAAAAAGGAAAAAGGAATGGACATAAGTAGAGGCACTTCAATAGTGAGAAGACTCACTATTGAAATCTGAAGTAGCAGAATATTGTACTATAAATTCAACCATTCATTTAACAAGAATACTCTATGAGCCCCAGGATGACTTATATTTCTCCCATATGCATGGACATAATTCCAATAGAAAATAAGATACTTTCACAGGATGAAAATAAATTCAAAAGTAATAAATAAATATCTTCAATATGATTATATAGCTAGCTATGAATTGCTTTCACCAACCAACATAGTAACTTTTACCAGATTTGGTAAAATCTGAATTTGTTCTTCAAAGTTGTTACTGCAAGGAAGTAAAGATGTAACACCAGTGTTTGCTCACAAGGAAAGAATGTGAGTATGCTCATTCTCACATGGCCTCGTGAGAATGGGAAGAAGAAAGTAATTTCTTCAGCTATTTTGAACCAGAAATGCTCTGAATATTTACCAGTGAAAGACTAAAAGAACAAAAAAAAAAGGTTTACAAAAAAACTGAAATACAAAGGCATGACTGAAGGAAATTAAACTAAGTTCTAATTTTACAGGGAAATAAATAGCAAGGTACAATAATACACACTAATCTGACTTTGTAAAGAGCATCTGACCACAAGTGTAGAGAGCTGCTGGAATAGCCAATTCAGGTTCCTGCTAAGTATTACATGTATGTGCATTACACCCACTACATATACATTATACATATCTAAATTACTAGACTTCTTATAAAAAGCTTGCCAAGTTCCAGTTCAAAATTACCCAATAGTGGAGTTAAAAGAATTCTTTTTTTTCCATCACCAAATTCCAGTAAGACACTTAATATTTTATATTCATTTGCTTTTGTGATACTATCTACCAGCTTAAAACTGATCTTAGTCACATCCTTCACAGCTGTTCAAGTCTTATTTCCTGTGGCTTAGCACTGGCCCTATCAAACATTTTCCAGTTTGCTGAACTCTAAAATTTCCAGTGAAACTGTGATCTCCTGTGTAGCTTATCCAAACTTATTGGCTTGCTACTGATCTACTTTTCACAACTATTTAGAAGTCGTCTAAAGAATTCACAGAAGTTCGGTACTTTGAATGTTATGTGACTTTTTGCAGTGCTCTACCACTTACAGTGGGCACAACTAGTGAACTGGGCTCATAAATAAGAACATATTACAATTTAGATTGACTGCATCGCAAAAGTCTAAATGAACAGCACTGACTGTAGCATTCCAAAGAGAGTATTTGCTAACAACATTGTATTAGAAAGCTCTAGTACTTACAGGTTAAATACTAACATATACTTAGAGGTTAAATATTAACATATATTAGACAGCAATATATTAATTCTTACCTCTATTTGTTCCAAGGTGTCTTGCAGTTTTGAATTTAACTCACTATAAATGAAAGAAAAAAATGTTTAAAATAAAATTACTGATATTAATATTTCAGAACATGCTCCTGTTCCCCAAAACACATCTGCCTGCTATCAAGCCACAATACAGCAATTTATCGTAAATCATTAAGCTGCTGTTACTGTATCAGACTAGCACCATCACACCAATGATATAACTGAAAGGCATCTATTGTAGGCATATGCAGTATTCCTAACACTTCAAATTGAAGTATTAGTTGCAGCAGCACATTACCCCAGGTTTACAATACAACAGAAATGGCCCCATCCTGCTAGGATGCAACCAAGTATTCAAAGCCATTTCCACCCCTCAAGAAACTAATGCTTTAAATGTTTTGGTTTGGCACTGTGGTCCCCAGCAAAACATAACCAGAAAGGTCAACACTGTCAAGTCTTTGCAAACTACAGTAACTTTCCTTGGTTGCTAAGGAGCCTGATACAGAAAAAGATCTTAAGCTTACACAAGTCTCAGAAAAAATCTAAAGACCATTATTTCACTTCTCTGAGCTATACTTGGCATAAAAAGATTCACAAAAATAGCTACCATAATAAACACCTTTTAGGACAAAGAAAGGCACCACTGCACCTTGGCAACAATCAACATTGAAAATTTTAGAACACCAGCCAGAAAGACACAAAATATGACTACTACATTTTTTGTTTGGAAGAGTCAGAGCAACAAAGAAATAGGCAGGACACTCTCTTCAAGCATGTAAAGCACACTGTTCATTAAATAATTGCTGTATCTGATTTTAAGCAACTTCCTTCTGTGCTCTGAATCTTCCCCTAAGGGGCTTATATTAATTATCAAAAGACAGATTCTAGTTTCCCTACTTAACTTCCTACACTTAAATGATTACGTCAATCATCCCCATTCTTTGGTTCCATTAGATAAACTGGATACAATGCCCTCCAAAGAAATGCTTAGATAAAAGACAACTGCATCAAAAAGAGCTGGCATTAAACACTAGAGTAGCCAGTATTTCCTTATTGCTTCTTCACGTGCAAAAAGCCTTCAAACAAAAAAGCCTCCATAATAATTTGATGTTACTACATCTCCTGCTGGAGTTTATGAGCATTTCCTAACGCTTTTTTTTTTTAAACCTGTGGAAACATCAAGTCTTTCTACGTTAGGAACTGCAGATAGTTGGATTATTTCCAGTTCTGAAAGCAATTTCTTCATGTCAGCATGAAACTCTGCACTTGCTAATTTCATTGCCAAGAATCAGGGTAAGTTATCCTCCAGAGGCCATATCGCTGTAGGTAAATTAATTCCAGAATATAAACTTGCTTATTAAAAAGATCGGCTCAGGTATCCCTAGGCTGCATGTTGTAGCACAGTTCTACTTCAGTCTTAGTTGAAACTTTACCTGCCAGTATATTACAACAGTTACAAAACAGTGATGTAGTCTAAATATAGATTATATATTGTTATGACTGTGAAGACTGGTTAGTAGTGGTATAGGAATGGGGGAAACTACACTGATGCTTACGCTCTTACAATTGCCTCATTTTTACTTTCTTAAGAAGAAAATTACATTTCAATCAAACCTTCTTTAGAGAATGAGAATTCATGGTTTTATACCATTTACAAATAAAATCATACAGAAGCTGAAACCTACAAAATATCACCTTACCTTATACAGCTGTAGTGTTTGAAGGTGCTAGCAGCTTTCTGGCATTCTAAGCACAGCTGAATAGCTCCTGGATAATCCTCTTCCTTAGGATAAAGTACAATTGAAAGCTCATTTGAAGCAACAATGCAACACTCATTTTTGCTTGCATGCTTATTTATTAAGAACAAAATATTTTGCCTCGCATGTCTATACAGTAAAGTTAAAAGAAAAAAGTGAGGGTCTATTGCAGCACTTAATGTGCAAGTAATTTAGAATTAGAAACAGACATTACCAACATCTGAAAACACTACATATTACATTACCTTATGTAAACAACTTGCTGTATTGTTTCCTTATGCATTCATTAAAAAAATACATCAGAAAGTATTTATTACACACACAGAATTAGACACACAGAATTAATAAGGTTGGAAAAGACCATGGAGATCATCAAGTCCAACCTTTACGTAGGTTAACAACCTACCCAACATCAGTCTAACATCTATACCATCTAAACCATTTAAACCATCTAAACCATACCACTGAGTTCATCATCTAACCTATCCTTAAACACATCCAAGGACGGTGACTCCATCACCTCCCTGGGAAGCCCATTCCAGTGGGAGATCACTCTCTCTGTTAAAAAGTTTCTCCTGATATCCAACCTAAACCTCCCCTGACGCAGCCTAAGGCTGTGTCCTCTCGTCCTGTCACCGGGAGCCTGATAGAAGAGACTGACCCCTGCCTGACTACAACCTCCTTTCAGGTAGTTATAGACAGCGATGAGGTCACCCCTGAGCCTCCTCTTCTCCAGGCTGAACAATCCCAGCTCCCTCAGCCATTCCTCACCGGGCTTGTGCTCCAGCCCCTTCACCATCCTCGCTGCCCTTCTCTGGACATGCTCTAGCAACTCAATATCCTTGTTAAACTGAGGGGCCCAGAACTGGACACAGTACTCAAGCTGTTAGTTACAAAACAACTAACATCTTCTCAGCTAATTTTCAAACCTTTCTTAATACAGTATGATCTATTCGTGAGCATGGAAAGAGGTAAGTTCAGACATAGGCAGGCTTAGGTTACAAAACCTGAAACAAGACAAGGAAGACACTCCCAACATTACATTCAAATAAACACTATTTAAATGGACATATTCCATAGCTTATTGGAAATTAATTTAAATACAACTGGGTCACAGAAGGCCTCAGGATAAAAAGAACATACGTTAGAATAAAAATATGGACACATTGTCCTTATTTATAAAAAGAATATCAAATAAATAGACAGATGAATCAGGAAGTATACAAAGATGCCAAGACAAAAACAAACAGAAAAATAGACACAAAAATGTAAAACCTCAGGATCTTGCCAACAAAACATGGGCAGTGCCTTGAGTATACCTACTATTTTTGTGTTCTATTAGACATGAGAACGGAAAGAGTCTCGGAGAAAGGAAAACCCTCTTTAACAGCTGAGAGCTTCCTTTTATTTGTCATAATTTTATCAGTTACATTACGTGCTTTAGAGACTTCAAATGCAAAGCTGTTACTGGAATTTCAGTCATCGATTGAAGAGTAGAAACGCAAGGGTAATTTATATTCAGCTATTATCATAAAGGAGTTTCTGAAATTAAATCGGTTTTAACAGCAGTGTTCTAATGCAGAGCTAGTTTAGCTAAAAAAAAACCACAAAAAAACCCCAAATACATTATCCATTAGATGAAAACAGAACAGTACATTGGTCTAAAATGATTGCTACATTTACAAGTCTTCGCATCTTTCTCCATTGGAAACCTGGTATTTGCTCCATTAAGTCTAACAGAGCTCAAATCAGAAAGCCTGCTTGCATAAGACATATTACTAATATATTCCAGATGCAGCTCAGCCCTACAAGCTATTGTAGCTTCATTTCTGGACTTTTTCAATTAAGAACCCTTTCAAAATGCTCTTCTGTGAATGTCTACTAATAGATCTCATGCATATTCCATTAACAATTTCTTGGAATAAAGACAGTAAATTGGCCAGTATCTGGGATATCTTATTGGGAGCAAACACTGAGCACAGCTTTAAAACTGCACTCAGTCAGAAACAGCAGTTCCACTCCTTAAAAATCACTGATGAATTATAATAATCAGACATTAGGGTCTGTGTGTGAATGTAACACCCACGCCTCTGCCTCAAGACAACTCCTACCGGTACCCAGTGAAGAGCTGATTTCCTGTGTGACAAAATACAGCACAGACATTAGAAGCTAATCATTCTACAGGGGTCACTGAGCAGAAGGTAATGTTTATGACACCTGAACAGGAGTACATTCTTGCTTGGTAAAGAACAAGAAAGTTGGCTGATACAAGGTGACTTACTGTAGATGGAATTAAACTCAAAAAATCTTAAAAGTTACAACCATTAAGATTCAGTTTCCAAATTTATTAACTAGGGATAATCATCATGACACTCCATCCAGAATTAGCTGTAAATACATGTGCTATGATTAAAATATAGTTATCAATAAAATCTTGAAGCTGTCTTTCATACAATTAATCACCTTAAGACAAGATCTTATTTTGCTCTCTGCAGTATCTACTACATTTTCAGGCAGTATATATAACGCCATCAGAATTTTCAGTGCCATGACCTGCATGTTGCAATGTTTTCTATAAGTGACTATTAAAAAGCCAACCCAATGAATAAGGAGAAAAGCCACTACACTTACAAATAAAACACTACTTTAGTAACAGTATTAAGACTAATTTATAGCCCATCTATAAATTTGTACAGTAAAATATCAGTAGAAGTACTTTATCCAGACACAGAATACCAACAATCAGCTAAATCTCACCTTCTTTTTTTTTCCCCAAATTCCAAGCTAAGGCCAGAAAAAAAAAGTGTAAGTTGAGGGCAGGGGGAAGTGAAGTCTCCACAGCATTTTTACTGAACTAATTCAAGGCTCAGCGCTCATACCTAAAGGCAGGATTGAGGTTTTTACAGAAAATACTCCCGCCTGGTAGAGGGGCTATCTAATTTGATATGCAGGGGTTTGCACGGTATTTAAAAAAAGAATAAAAAATAATTTCATCCCACGTACACACATCCATCGCTCGTTAGCAAGAGGAAGGGAAGGGACAAAATTAAGATGACTGACAAAAGCAGACTTAGAATAGCTTCAAATTTTACCAATCTGGCAGGGACTTACCTCCAACATCTCACTCAAACGTACATCAGTTCTTTGCTAGAAAAAAAAACAACAAACAAACAGAATAATTACACAGAAATTAAGAAAAATATTTGCCACTGAAAAAAATAACTGCACATACCAGTGTTTTTATTGTTCTCAGAGACTTTAGCAGTCCAATAAGCAACTGTCGTTTCCTCTGATTTGCAAGAAGCCTCAAACTAGTTTGTGTGAAGCCTTCCTTTGCTATATTCAAGTGTCTGCAAAAGTTACAAATTAAAATAATCTTCAACAATTCGTAAATTGAAACCTACTTCTAATCAATTCTAACATGTCCATCAACATACATGCTAGAAAATAATATTGTCAGCATTGTTAGGAAAACTCAGAAAATGAGATGACATCAACAGTCTGCTAAGAAGGCATATCCTCCCTTCTGCACTTGTGTGTGGATCAAGGGTGCATATCAAAAGATTCCTGTTTTAAAGAGAACTCTCAAATGCAAAAGTGAGAGCTGTTCAGTATCTTTAATTACTACTGTTAATAGCATTCAGCACATACTCTGGAAATATTAGCAAGCAAATTTCCTGGGTTTACAGATTTCTTCTTAAATACTTCCCCCCAGTTTCACTCTCTGCAGTAATTTAAGCAAGATACCTTCTTCCATTCGTGCAAATAACAGCTGCTAACTGAAGGCCAGTCTGTAATGATGTAACACGTTCAAGTTCCTACAGAGAGACAACAGGTTAAATAAATACACAAGTTAAAGTTGTGCTACACACCAGCAAAGACTAGTGATTGATAGATCTCTCTTGAAATGTTATAATGACTTTGTAGAGTTATTGTATACATTATTTATTTACTTCATCATTTTATACACACTAAGTACTGCAATGTAACATCAATAAGGGCTATTTTTCAAATATAACTCTCTTTGAAGATACATATTTGAAATCCATTTTCATTGCAGTGGGACCCTCTACTTTCATATATTATATATTGAGCCTAAGACTCTCTATACCATTAATGCATCGCAACAGAATGATCAAAGCTTCAGGGAGAGAAGCACAGGGCTTAATTTGCATTAATATGCCAGAGAGCAGCAAAACAACAAAAAAACCCCCCACGTTTCACATAGCAATTTCTTGTTCAGAAGCACTTGTATTCTACCAATTTAATAGATGTCACTTCATAAGGAATGTTAATTGTATCCTGTTGAATTTTAGCTGACAACTCTTCAGCAGAGGTGACCTGAATTTAGCTTGATTCTGAATGAGTGAAGTACCTAGCATAATCCCAATCCACTGTTTTAGTACAACTATCAGGATTTCTTTTGTTAGGAACAGTACTGTAGAACACTGAATTCTTTCCTCAGGCCACAGAAAAAGAGAGTTTTTTTAAAATTCTACTCATCATTTCAAAACATATCAAGTGCTTTCCATGAGGAGAAGGGAGATTTTTACTTTGAAAACCAAACTAACTCCTAAGGTATGACGAGCAAAAACAAGTTCAGTTTCAAATCAGTTCCTAGTCAGTCTCCAAACCACTGAACTGCATCTTTCAGCAAAACCAGCTCCTTTATGTTACCAGTGTTGCTTTTGTAAAAACGGCAGCTTAGTTGCTGATATGCAATGTATCTTCAGAAACAAAATTCAAAGATAACTTTCCTCACTACATACTTCTCACTGAAAACATACTTCACAAATATCAGAGCCATTCAAAAGACTATTGTTCCCTTTTTCACGAGGAAATGCACACAATAAGGAGCAATTCCACTTCAGTCTTGCCTCTTGAAAAGATCCTGTAAAATCTCTCCTTTGAATGCGACTGGATGAAGAGGCACAGGGAGTAAGTGAGGCCTAAAGGTCTCCAGAGAAAGAATGTTCTGTCCAGCATTTAGGGCTCAATAACTATTTTCTCAAAGACAATCTTCTACCCACAAGTTGTTCCTAAAATGTCCCTTTCCTTTCAGGGAGAAGGGGTAACTATAAGTCCCTTGTCCTGTGTCTGTGCTGTGCCTCTCAAAAGTAGTGCCTGTTAGTACTTCAGACTAGAAACAGGATGCAAATCATGATATCCCCAAACTTCTCTTTGGACAGTGAAAATGTGTCTGGAAACAGAGTCAACTGCATTTTTTATTCTTCTAAAGACCTGTTACTGTAATTGGATGCTGAACTGGACATGCCATTACAAAGCACTCACAGCACACATCAGGAGGTTCATTTCATGAGTCAGTGGGAAAGAGTCCTAAAACGCTCACCAGAAATCTCTGATAAGTAACTCTGCTGACAGGAATAACTCTATGCAACCCTGCTTTGATAAGTAACATGGAAGGATTACTGACTTAATCAGGCAAATATGTGTTGAAGAAATGTTTTTAAAAGATTCTTACTGGCACACTGGATTTTTAACTGTCCCTTTGGAACACCTGAAAGCACTTCTTGGTATAAAACGTGCACCTCACTAAGATGTTGCTGCAATAAGAACATTAACATTACTCAGCAAAATGCAAGAAGCACAGTCACTGCAGTACTATTATGCAGTGAGAGGAGGTTTTCAAAATGAAGCTGCTGGATTCAGAAAAAGCAGTGCTCGAAAATATAAATTTCAAACATGCACAGCAATTCAACATCAGAAGGTTTTTATACCATACAATTACGTTTCTCCCACCTGTACACTAATCTTATGAAGATTAAACCACTGTAGCACCTAGCAGCCTCTTTCAGCAATAACTTCCCATGTGACTCCTTTAACTAAAACAGCATTATCATTACAGCTTTTCTCTTGTATCAGCTATTGTAGGAGATGACCGAAGCAATGCCCACTCCCCCTCCACGACATTTATCTTTAAACAGCAGCACTCCTCCTCTCACCCAGCAAAATGCCAGAGCACAGATGGCAGGGTCAATGAAGCTGGGTGCATGGGCCATAAGCACAATCAAGGAGAAGAGAAGGTTGTGTCCTCTGGATGAAAGAAGAAATTAACTGCAGCTCCACGACATTTACCATGGGATACACACCCAGCAAGTACAAGCCATCATTGCTCTTCCACACTCTTTCCAGCTTCTTGACCAAAATGTGAATTGCCATAATCACAATGGTATGACAATGCTGACAAAAGGTGCTGTATACACACAGAATTATTTTTAACATGATAATTCTCAGACTAACTTGATAAAAATCATTATTCCCACTTCTCAGAATTCTCCATGTTGTTTCCTGGAACAATCAGATACAATCAGGCAATGCTGACCAACTGTTAGAGGAACAGTATTAAGAATAATTGAGTAGGAAAAAAACATCTTCTCTCTAGAGAATTATTATGACAGGTGCTACAAATATGTTTCAGGAGAAAGGAGAGAAGCTGTGCCAATATTCTACTGCAAGCAGCTAAAGCAGTTTTAATTTGTTTTGCTCTTAGAGATCTTCAACATGCTGAGACTATTTCCAGCTCAGTCTTCTCTTAAGAAAGGTCATTGCTGTTTTCTCATATTCAAAGCACAGGCACTAAAGCAGCTCCTATCCCAAGTCCACTACAGGTATTAGTCAAGACTGTGAATTCATGTTTTCAGAAAGCCTTCTTAAAATTGACCATATGCCGAAATATTTAACATCCTAGGGACTTCCAACTCAATATGCCTTTGGTGCTTTTCACTACAGAGATGCATAAATAGCTGGTTTCAACCAGGCACTAGCATCTCTACTAACAAACTACTATATTTAATCCCCAATGAAACAAGTGCAGCATTGTAACAGCACAAAATTGAGACGTTAACTTTTAAAAAGTAACTGTTAATTGTCTTACCTCAACATATGCAGGCTGCTTTTCAAGGATCAAGTCTGCAACTTTCTTAGATACCTTAAAAAGAAAAACATTACGTGTAACACACAGCAATTTCAATCAAGTAGGCCATCCTCATACTGAAGTTCCACAACCTTGTGTTTCTCTACGATTTAGTTCTGTATTTTTCAAATTTATTAATAAATATTTCTCAACAACATAAAAAACCATAAAAATGATGATCAGCTTTCCTTAGAATCAAGATAAGAAAAACATTCAGTTTCATCTAGGGATTAGTAGGCATTTTTAAACCAATTCCTCTGCTTGTTAAGGAAGATGCTAGAAAACAGAAATAATTTGAGAAACTGCAAATATATTCTGCTCAGGCTACTACTGCAGCACAAATTTAAGTTGACCATCTGCAACGGGCTTAGGCTGGAGTAGAGTTAATTTTCTCTACAGTAGTGGTATGGAGCTGTTTTGGACTTGTGCTGAAAACAGTGTTGATTACACAGAGGTGTCTTAGCTGAGCAGTGCTTGCACAGAGCCAAGGCCTTTTCTACTCCTCATATCCCCACGCCAGAGAATGGGCTGAGGGTGCACAATTTGTTGGGAGAGGACAAAGATGGGATAGCTGAGCCCAGCTGACCTAAGGGATATCCCAGACCATAGGGTGTCATGCACACCATATAAACCCGGGGAGAGAAGAGGGAAGGATGTTCAGAAGGATGGTGTTTGTCTTCCCAAATAACTGTTAGACATAATACAGCCCTGCTTCCCTGGAGATGGCTGAACACCTGCCTGCCCACAGGAGGCTGTGAATTAATACCTGGTTTTGTTTCACTTGCTTTTGTTTTACCTACTTTTCAGTTTGTGGGGTTTTTTTACATTGTCTACCTGTATCTCATCCCAAGAGTTTTCTCCTCATTCTCTCCTCTATGCCACTGGTGAGGAAGTGAGGGAGTGGCTGCATGGTACTTTATGGCCAGCTGGAGTTAAACCACAATACACAGAGATCTAAGAAAGCCATAAGGACACCTACCTTTCAGACCAACACTGTAGTAAATTAAATCCGTGTCAAAATGAATAGTCACCCTGTGCATATTATACCCTTTCTTTAGCACATAGAATACATATATATTTTACAATTTTCTCCATTGTTCTGAAGTAACAGTAAGTGGAATATTACTGAGAGCCGCTGTCTGTAATGAATTGTAAAAATGGGCACTGCTACCTTAATCAATCTCTTGCGCACAAACACAGAAGCTTAACAAAATCCAACACTAACAGCCTTACAAACACAAGCTTGATAATAGTGTGGGTTTTTTCATTTTGCAGTAGGGACCACAAATATTCAAGAAAATGGCTTCAAACGTGACAAAGCAATTATTAGCATTGTTCTATATTCTTCTGAGGGAACAATACCCACAGAAATGAAAATAAAATAAAATAAAACTGGCTGACAGCCAACCTATAATGCAAAGAGATACAATGAGGTTTTTCTACACCTGACAGCTTAGTCAAATACAGTATGAAGTTGGGATTTTCAACTGGCATTCCTGCAACAAACTTATATCGGCTCCACCAGGTAAATTCCCTTTCTTTCAAAGAGCTCTTGCACAGGAATGGTATATACATTAAAAAAGTGAGTGAGTTGGAATCCATCCAGTGGAATGGAAAACTAATGCGCAAACTACAGAAAATATGGAGTCTGTAGTGATCCTGAAAAGAAAGGCATGAGCACATCAGCTGTGCAAAAGCAGATGGTGACAGTCAGTGACAAGTGGAAGGTGAGAGCTCTAGTACCTGTAGCTCACACTCATATGAGTGCTTTGCATAAGGGAAGTTTCAAAGTTGGTATTATATCTAAATCGCCAATTCCTACGCCAGCTATAGATACCGGCACTGAAGGGAAAAAAGCAGTATTTAGTCTTTTTCAAAAGCAGAGTTATTGCATGATGTGCCAACAGACTTCTTGAGTCCTCTATCTAATAATTCATTCACAAACACTATTAAAATATTTTTAGGACTGAACTAACAACGTATAACATTCTGCACTATAGAGGACACTAACTTCCTTTAAGGCAGCCAGTAATCTTAATTACCTATCACAAGATAAATGGACAATAACTGAGACAGAAGATGAAAACATGCAACAGTCTGTCATTCTCTACCTGGAAATACGACAATACAGCATATAAGAAATTTTAGCAAATGTCCAAGGAGGAAAACACAACCAAGCAACCATTCCTTCCTATAGCAGAAACACATTTTTACTAGATTAAGGAAGATATAAGAAAGGCCCAATCCTGACTGGGGGGATGGTGAGGAAAGAACTGGGCACATGTTTCCTGTCAAAATTTTGGCTTTCAGAGTTTTTACATGTTTGTATTCTAAAAGAAAGACACATCTGGGCCATATTTACTGGAAACCTTGTGCTCAGTTCTCACCCCTATTATTCACTAGCTGTATGCACTTTCCAGTTCAAATGTTGCAGCAGCAGCCATGCCCTGAAATTACTTCACCAGATGCAGCCAATTCCCACCTGCAAGCAAAAATGGCCAAAACATTGATAACACATATTAGGATTATCCAGTACATCTCAATGAAGTTATCTCAATCTTGAGAGCATTTCCTTGGAAAACAAGGTAACCACCAGATGTTCCCTTAAACTTAAAAAAAAAAAAAATACCATCAAACAAAACAAAAACCTACCCCTCACTTACAACTTCTTTCCTTATACCTCTTGGTGAGAAACATGGAATCATGGAATATTCATTTATTCATTTCCTCAACTTCTCACTAATACTTCACAAAATTTCATAGGTATATTCTGGGGGAAGCAGCCTCAGGTAGAAGGCACTTGATCTTGATGTATTGTTAACAATGCAACATTCTCCTTCCATACATTTATTTCATTCATTTAAAGACACTAATTAGGATTATTACTTTTATTTTACTCACATATACTCTCCAAATATCACTGTTAATACACTTGTTTCCTGTATTCATCTTAAAAGAGCAATGGAACAACAATTAATGCATTAATAGAAAATAAAAAAGCTGGAAACATAACAAATACCTCTCAAAAACTGCAGCTTCAATTTCTCCCCGTTCATTATAGTTGCTGTTCATAACATTCCATTCAGTCTATTATGTAATAACTCTATACCAATATTCACTAGAAACCCTTGTGGACAATTAATAAAGTGGCAAATGAAAAGTAAGAGAAAATAGCATCTCTAAGGAGAGTTTTCAAAACGTTTTATGCCTTACACTGCTAGAAACCCCTAACAGAAAGAGATGCTACTGCAGTAATTAGTGCCATGTTGAACCTCAGCTTTCTTGTAACACACACAAGACGAACACCCAGAAAATTCTAAAGAAATATTCTAAACAAACTATTTCTAAAGAAATAGTTTGCACATTTGCGCCTTGTTACAAAACTTAAAACTTATCACTAAGATTTACTCACATGATTTCATATGATTAGTGATGATTTTCCACTATAAAGGCACACAACATAATATTCAAAAAGTAATGCTTCATATCTGAAGTGTTTAAAAAATCAAAACCTTTTCAGTTACACTTCTTGCTAGGCTTACAGACAATACACAAATTGCATGAAGGTTCAGAGGAAACAACTCTACTTACAGCAGCTTGCTGTTGTTTTAATTTGTCTCTGTACTCTTCCAGTTCTTGAAGACTAAGTACTGGAGGAAGCCTCTGCATACAAACAATAAATTAAATTCAGTGAGAAATCAACAGATGTTAAATCACACACAGTATTAACTAAGCAACCAATTTCATTAAAGAAACATTCTTATTGCTTCTGCAATCTAATTTGTAGAATTAATACATTATTTCAAATGATGGATACTGAAATCAATTAGTGTTAAGATAAAAAAAGTATTATCATAATTGCCTCATATAATATAAATACCTAAAAGTTACTTTATTTTAAGCAATTTATGTGTACAAACAACTCCCCCCAACATGGAAATTATTATGTCTCAGTCAAATGGCTAAAAAGATACACAAAATATAGAACAGACTTTTTTTTCTCAATTATTTTTGCTTTTTCACTGTAGTTTAAATTATGAAGCGCCTGTTAGCACAACTGATATTAATTCCACCACATTAAAAGAAGAGACTCCATACCAATACACTGCAAGATGATGTAGAAGCTCCATATAACACTGCAAGATGATGTAGGAGGGTACAGTTTCATATTAATGCAAGATATAACAAGCAAAACAAAAAATAGCTCATTGGAACAAGAATACTTTTGATCTTCATGCTTTGTTATGCTACTATCTTTTCTCTTAAGAAGACAGCTTACCTCTAACTCATACTTCACAATATCAAAGGAATCATTGGAAAAATAAACTTCTTCAATGCTGTTAATTATTTCCTGCTGTGCCTGAGGATCAGGTGGTTCTTCCTGTTGTTCTCTGAGCTCCTCCTGCACAAAACAAGAAAGGATTTCCACAATGTAATAACATATCCTAACAAAAACAATGTTTCAACAAAACAAATATCTTTCAAAAGCCATTTACAATGTTAGTACAAGAAGCAATGGCAGAAAACAGAAAGATAAGTATACTGTGGCTTGCTCTTTCCATTAGGGACAACAAGATATCTAAAACATTTCAAAAAACATAGTCCAGATTTCAACATTGCAGCTCACTTAAACACTTCTTCATCAACATATTTATGGCACAAATGCATGCTGAGTCCACAGTTTTTTCCCCGTGATGTTTAGAAATAATCATAATAAGCCAAAAATAAAATGGCAGGCTATTTCTCTAGAAGGGGACAAAAAAAGGCAAAACCAAAACAAATAAAACCTAAATTTTTAAAATCAGAAAAATCCTATTTGTAAATGTAAGGTAGACTGTGTCACCACAAATCTGTTACTTTCCAATTCAAGCCTCAATTCTCTGAAATAAAAGTCATATCATTAAACACTTGAACTTTTTACAGGTAAACCCAGAACAGAACTGCCTTCTTTGCAGAAGATTAACAGCTCTCAGATTTTAGCACAGTGGTCTAAGCAAAGATGTGCTGTCAGGTTTCTGAAAGCTAATATTCAAGAGGCAAGCATCCTCTTCCTTGCTTCCATGACCTCCCCTCGGTCTTCTCAATGACCTACCTGCTTCCAGTGGCCACAGCAAACCAAGAATTGAGCCTTCCCCTGCTGTACTGGACATTGCAACTAATACTGGCCCTCTCCTGGATGTTGTTCCCACCAAAGGAATGAAAAATCCTTTATCAGAAACTCAAAAGGGAGGAGTGCTAGGATATTCTGTCACCAAAAATAAAAATAAAATGGATCAAACTGTTTGATATTGGAACTAAACCCTGGTGAAGAAATCCAGCAGATGGAAGAGTCCTGCAATGACCCTGAGCCTCCCAGGAATGCTGGGTTGTTAACAGTGGGACAAGGAGCCAATATTTCCATCACCAAGAGCACAAGGGCTTATTTCACCACTTAGAATTAAGATTAATTCACTAAACGACCACCAATTTGCTTCTTTACTACATCAACTGAAATAAAGTCAATGTTTACATGTTACGAGGCAAAGTATCACTTTAAATACAAGCAAAGCGCAGTTTCCCTACAGTTAGAGGCAGCCAGCGGGTGGGGAGTGCACAGTCTGGAAGAGCATCAGCAGCCGGCGCTCCGAGGAAATGCCTCTCATCGCTAAAAACAGGGGGGGAAAAGGGTGGGGAAAGGTGGGGGGAAAGGGGAAAAACAATGACAAGGGGATGCGGCAGAGGGGGCACAAAAAGCAATGGCTCCGATACAGAGAAAAAAGAATTTCAACTGGATGTCGCGTTCCCCAGCGGGCTCAAACGAGGCCGAAGGTGCTCGGGCGCCACCCGCTGGGCCTTGGGCGAGGCCGCCTCTGGCAGGCGGGTTGGAGCCGCGATGGGGCAGCGGGGCACCCGGGAACAGCCCCCCAGGAGCTCCTTCTGCGGCCCCAGGAGCCCCCGGACCCCGCCCGAGGCACCGGCTGCGAACGCGGGGAAGGCACGGGCTGCACCGGCACACCGAGAGACACGCAACAACGCAGATAAAACCCACGTGGAACAACAACAAATACCAATATCAAAGGAAACGGATGCTGGTGTTTAGACAAAATCTTAAAGCGGCGTTTGGAGTGCGGTGCCGCTCTGATGGAGCTCGTCCCCAAGGCGAGGAGCCGGCGGAGCTCCCTGCCTCCGGCAGCAGAAGGCGCAACCCGGGATCGCAGCTCCGCCCCGGCTCCGAAGGGACCGGCAGGGAGGGCTCCAGGCACCCAGGGCTGCCCCTTCAGCTCCAGCCGCCCAGCTCACCCGGCAGTGACACCTTCCCAGCTCATCTCTCCGCGTTACCGAGATCACGAGAAACAGGAGAGGTTAGGGAGGAGGGCAAAAAGATTTTTGAAAAATAATCCCTCTGTGGTCTGTTTCTATTTTTTAATCTATGGGTTTGAAGTTTCCATCACATGACAGCGCAAGGATTGGCAGAGGACACACACATTCATATTCAGTGGCATGCCACTCTTGCGCTTATTTAACTTATAAGGCAATGAAGCTACTAACTAACCATATGCATTCCTGTCCCTTAAAACAAACAAAAAATTATTTCCCTCTGGACTCCCTAACAAATGGTAGCTCTATACTGTACATCCCTCTATAAATCAACTTCACATCTTACAGTATCCTGAGTTTCAGCTATATGAAACTAAAATTAAAAATTATCCAAGACAGGCAAACAGGGTCCATCGAGCCACTGCAAATTAAGCAATTTATCATCTGATATTGGCCTACAAGTTCCTGCATTTCCTTTTGCTAAGAAAAAGAAACCACTAAACCTCAGGATCATTTGAAATTCTGGACCATTGATATTTTGTCATATTGGTGAAATAATATGTCAATGCCATAGGTCAAAAGTAATGCACTAACAAAGCCATTACAGACACATTCCGAATTGATAATAAATTGGAGGGTTGTTTTTAACATCAGCATTTCAATGAAGCCTAAACAATGACTGTTTTATCCTGCCTCAGAAAGGCTGTTCATTTCAGTATTTCTTGCCAAAATACTACCCAAGAAAATAGTTTTTAAATGGGTGAATGGTTCAATTTTTTTAAGAAAAGCAGTCTAATAAGAAAACTCTCTATAATAAACTCCAGCTCCCATATAAATTACACTATCTGCCACCAGACTTTATGCCATGATAACCTGCAGTTCCCAATACATCATACTCCACTAGTTTCAAGGCACTAATATGCTGAAGGCCAACATATTACCATTGAAAGAAGCAACCATCCTTGCTACAGTTTATTTGCTGATACACAATTTTCCTCATCCCTTCAATTAGATACACAAAACAATTTTACTATATACATATAAGCCCATCATTTCAGGGGCTTTAGCAAAGGTCAGATTTAGCATTTTTCCACTTCATAACCTTTAACTATTGCCACTTAAGTATGTGTCTTAAAAAAAGTCATCATTAAAACATAAATTTTGTTAATTCAGCAATTACAAGTGCTATTCTGAATTTTTAAAAATGCCACAGAGAGAACCACATGATAATAATCATGCAGAGAACTTTGCCATTACTAAACCAAATAAATTATATATATAGGAGATCGGGAACAGCATATTGGCAAGGTGGACCACACAGTATTCATTTCAGTCCCTCTGCACAGGTCAATACACAAGTTCAGCAGTTGGATCTCTCCAAGCAATAATGGGACAACACAGTCATCAGAGATGCTGTGTCATGGGCTACTACTTTTTCCAAAATTTTCTTCAGCAAGAGGCTTCACCTTCTGCATAAAACTTAAGTCACTTCTGGTGCCAACTGTGCTTTTTTTTTCTCCCCCTCCCGGTACTTTGGATCATACTTTCATGGAAATACAATTTATCCTGTCAGGTTACCATCAGTGCTACCCTCAGCACCAGGTTTCTTCATAATGCCACCTAAACAGATCAGTGAAAGACAGTTTCTGGAGAGGGAAAGAAAAAAAACCTCTTTCAGTCTGACAGCTTTACATACTTGAAGAAGCCCTTGCTAAATAGAACACAGTGCTTGCATCCACACACTTCTCACATAATTTTGCCTTCCTGTTCTATGGAAATGGAAGTTCATGGTCTAGAAGCCTGTCACTATTCCCTGAAATATATTTCAGAAGAGTCATCTCATGGCAGACTCATCTGAAATGCAGTTCAGCAAGTTTTAGATGACTACCCAGCTATTTCCCAGTGCGTCACACTCCCACTCTCCCCATATTCTATGCTGCCTGTAATAGCAAAACTGATATTGCTTTGTTGAATGAAGCATTACTGATAGGGAGTTGAAGCAAATACCTTCTGCATTCCAGTCACTATCAACTAAAAGACTTGGGAAGTGAAGACATTGAAAAAAGTTAACTGATACTACTCAGATTAAAAAAAAAAAACATCTAAACAGTTTCTAATCTAATTAGAACCTGAAATTCAGCAACAGCCTATGCACCTCTACCCAGAGAGTGCCAGGGGCCAAGTCTGTGCTATATTCACTTGGACACAGCCTCCCTCTGTTTGTCATAAGGCAGAAACATACCAATGACTATGGTGTTGATTTATATCCTTCCATTCTGAACATGGATAGTACTTAAGTTAAAAGCTAATCGTAAATACCAGATGAAGGCCCTGCTCAACAGATTAATCAGCAGGTATACTGCAACATCCTACCACTATGAAATAAAAAAAATGCAAAAAATTATTTATATACATGTATCCACAAAACAATTATCTTTATTTTATCTATATGCAGAGATATATTTACATATCATATGTGTTTTATCAGGTATATATAACTATATCCATAAACTCACTTTGTTTTCTCTCACCTGCCCTGCCCTAGATAGGGAAGACAGTCCCACAGGGAAGCTTGAGATATACCCTCTTTCACATGAAAAGCCCAGAACCTTCTTTTAATCTTTCTTCCTTCAGTATGTATAGAGTACTTATTTAAAAGCCCTCACCAAGCCAAAATAAACATTATATTATGAAAACATTACATTATGTTGTGAAAACTCTTCTGATGGAGAGAACAGTAATGCTGATCCATAGAACAGCTATTAGCCACACCACCACTTAATGTACTCCTGAAAAGCACTCAGCTACTGCTGGGGAAATAGTAGCCCACACAAACTAACAAAGCCACACTTCTATATCTATAGGAAAAGCATTTAAAAATAAACTTTTGGTGTTGTTTACCACCATAAGCCACAAGTTCAAATATTTTTATATTGTATATGAGCTGATTATCATCAAAATAAACATATGCTAATTCAAAGTTAACTTACCATTAACCCCCACACACGGAATTCAAGAGCACAAAATATCTACCTCACCTTTTGTGACAGAATTTGCTGAAAAAAACTGGTATCAGCTTGGGAAACAATAAAGCTAATGATAACAGAATGGTTCAAAAGGAATCACAGTTCACCAGGGCAATCAGGGCACATCAATGAAGTAAGGTAGCTCAGATAAAAAAGATATTTAGTCTTTCTGCAAAAAACTTTCTCTTCTAGATATCTCAGAACCATAGAATGGTTTGGGTTGAAAGGGACCTTAAAGGCCATATAACTCCAACCCACCTTTCACCAGACCGAGTTGCTCAGAGCCCCATCCAGTCTGGCCTTGAACACCTCCAGGGTTGGGGCATCCCTGACTTCTCTAGGCAACCTGTTATATGTGGACCTGCAGTTCAGATTTGACTTCTTTACAGAAACTACCGCAGACATAAACTATTAGGCACTATTATGCACTTACTTCTTACTAAGCTAAAATTACTATTACACACTTATTTTTTTGTGTGAGTGAGTTGGCTGTATGAGTCTGTACTGCAACATAGAGTAAAGCAAGTTTGCTGGTGATTTGGCTTCATGCGATGGAAACAAATTGAAATTTTTCAAGACAGTTGCAGATCTGGTACTGGTTACTGTGAGTGCATACAATCAGAGGTACTCAGTAAAATACCCAGGCACCAAATAATTTCATTCCCTAAAAGTAAAAAATTGAGGAGCACAGTCATCACTTCAGTATGCTGGCCAGCAAGAAGTAGCAAACTAACAACTTTGAGATATCAAGACCCAAAGGAATTTTGCTGGGTTTGCCATCCAGAGATGCAATGTCAACACATTCTTCTTCCTGTGCTCTGTATTTTTACCTCCAAACTACTGTGACAGTCATTCATCTCAAAAACATGGTTTCGTCCCCAGGGTCAGCATTATCTGTCAATGGCTTTTGCTTTTTTCAGTAGCTCATGCTGGCCATGCAGTCTTCCATTCTGTAAACCCCTCCCCATAGCTTTCATGCAGCTTTTGAAGCTACAAGTAACACTTGTCCTAAATCAATCTGGAGATACCAATCAATGTGGAAGTGTGATGATGGAAGTGCAGCATCTACTCATTCTGCCATCAAAACAGGTTGAGACTTTCATGATTCAAACAAAAACAGTTATTAAAACATGGCAGCAGAGAACAATATATGTGTTCAAACAGCAGCCTGAAACAATATGCAGTCATGGTTTCACTCACTGCCTTTAAAAATCTGCACCTTCTCTTAAGTCTTTATTTTTGCATTCAAGACTTGTCCATTAAAATACAATAATTATTGAGAGGCATTAGACTATATCCAGCAAAGCTGCTTGATCCTATCATTATAATGCAACTCTGTTTTGTGATATCAGTATGTTGCTATGGCACTGAATATAGCTTTAGATCAAAAGAAATAGCAATATCCAAAAGCTCAATGACTTTCAACTTTTGTGCAGTATTGAAACATAACCTCCTTAACAGTTACTCATACCACAAACATAGACAGTAGCTCCACCTTCCCAGCCCCTAGAATTCCTGTTTTCATGTATCTCAATCTATGCTCACAGTGACAGGAAACATATTACTGTGCCTCATCTGATGGCTCATCACTTGAAAAGTAAAATTCTACTACAATAAAGGCTTTAACAAAGCTAAGGAGGCACAACAACGTAAATATTTCCCCTTAAAGAAATGGGCTGGAAAGAAAGTTACCATGACAAATGGCTTGGGACCCCAGCCAGAAGTTAAACTGATCATAACACATTAGTTTTATTCAACATTCTCTTAGAATCATAGAATGTCTCAAGTTGAAAGGGACACATAAGGATCCTCAAGTCCAATTCCCAGCTCCTCACAGGACTACCCGAACATAAACCATATGACTAAGAACATCATCCAGATAATCACTCAAATTTGTAAGTGTTTCATTCAATATAGCTTGTTGAGAAGGTGAAAGCAACTCCAAATCTATATTCCAAATATAAAATGTATATCCCAAATATAGTTGTTATTTTGAGAACTAGTCACTTAAAACATTTTTAAAAGAAAAAAACAATCATAGAATTATAAAATGGTTTGGGTTGGAAGGGACCTTAGAGATCATCTAGTTCCAATCCCCCTGCCACAGGCAAGGATGCCACTCACTAGATCAGGGGCTCACCCAACCTGGCCTTAAACACTGCCAGGGTGGGGGAATCCACAACTTCACTGGGCAACCTGTTCCAGTGCCTCACCACCCTCACAGCAAAGAATTTCTTCCTAATATCTAATCTAAATCTACCTTAAATATTAGAAGACTGAAAAATATAAAAGTTTTATTCCGTGGCTCAGGACAGAACAACATTCTAACGCAATCAACTCGAAAAAATATTAATCGGATGTAAAGTTCCGACACTGATGCAATCTAGGCTTTTCAGGCACAGATTTCTGTTTGCAGGACAGCTGCAGATAATGTTTTCATCTTACAAATGTTTAACATAAATGTATGAAAAAATACAAATTATTGAGAAGAATATGATTTCCCATTATTACGGATACACAGCGTAGAGTTACCAAAATGTGTAACATCAAACTCCTACAGACTGGAAATCTAGGCAAGATACCCTACATCTACTTTTACCTGAAGAGTCAACTTGGCTAAAGAGACAGTTTGAAACTGGATGCTCAGTGTGTGGCAGGAATGTGTAATTCTGAAATCTAAGTCATGGAGACGAGACAGTTCCTTCAACATTGCTGCAACTCCGTACTTCTGCTCTTTCATGTCAATATATTGGCCACTGTTTTAACAGAGTATCATGTACCAATTCAGAGATTCTTACTTAATTTTTTAAAAACACAGTAACACTGATTTTCTGGTTGGTCTCAGAACAAGCAACATATTACACAGTACTTAGATAGAGGCAAAGAAATACAAGGAGTCTTTCAATTTGTGGTTTTTTTAACTACTGTAAAATATGTCATCTAAATTTAAGTCAGTAACTTAAATAGCTTATTGGCAAAAGGCAAGATCCGATTTAGGGAAAATAATAGACGTGATCCACAGAAGTACTGTGAATCATCCACTCGGATCAAAAGGGTATAAGGAACAGTCAAATATTGTGACAATTGTTCCCTGACACATAAATTATTCAGCATATCTGGTGAGGTGAGAGGGAGCTGCCATTATTTAAGTATTAAGACCCATAAAATGCCAAAAGTTGTTATTAAGAGAGCACTTTCAAAGTAGAACATGAAGTCAATTATATATGCTGAAGATCAAAACTGTGAAACTACAAAGTATACTTAGAGCACCAAAACCATGAAGAGACTAAATATCAAGAGCAGTACTATACAGGCTACCCATATAGCATCTACTTTTCAAAGTAAACCGGAAAAAGGCATTTTTCTTTTTCCTTCTTTTTCTTTTTTTAATTCATACAGCAAGAAACCCAGAAAATATTAAGATCAGCATCCAGTGACGACTCAAAAGTTCCAAGAAAGAAATTTTAATACAAGTTCACTCTGAGTTGGTGAACTGGTTTGTCTTACAGCATTTAATTCTTTCATTAAAATATTTTAAAATATTTTCAGCAAGACATAAAACTCTCAAGAAGAAAAACAGCAAACATGGTGCTTAGGGGAATAAAAAAGATGCAACTGTCATCAAATTATAAAATGAAAAACTAAAAATTAAGAGAGTGGAAGCGGAGAATTTTGTATCATACCTTTGTAGGAATCCGAAAGCTTTCAATAGGACTGAGGTCATTAACACTCTCCTGAGGACTTCTTAGACCCTTTAAAAGAATTTTAATAATCAGTAAAGATTGATTACTTTATGTATCTTGCAATTAGGCTGCACAAGTCTTACCTGATGTTGAATCCTTTAATAAATGCTCTGAAAGGCTGAGAAGCTGAAAGGCTAAGAACTCTTTCTAGAAACATTTAAGCAGGACCATTGGTGTATCAATGATGTTCTTCAAACATCTAAGCATTTCCAACTTCATGCTGCAGTATGTACCTTTGCACCACAGTTCACTAACATTCTCTTCATAAAGTTCACTTACACACTCCTCTCAACTTCCAGACATTATTTTAAATTTTAAAATGAATGTGTATCCAGAATCATAACATATTTTGTCCCACTAACTTAACAGTTTAATGTAATTAAATAACTGAACTCAAGTTAAGTGCCACCTACTCTATAGCAAAACTATATTATTTTTGCTCGATGGGATATCTTTCAATTTACCATATCATACTATTAGGACTGGTTTTCCTTATGCAAAACTAAACTGAAAAGGATGCATAATCCACATGAGCTGTTTTATGTAATTACTACTCCTTAAAACATACATAGCCACATAAATAGCATGTATGTTTGCTGAACATCCAAGGTACTCACAATTTTCAGAGAAAGGTTTGGGTTGGAAGGAACCTAAAGACCACCTAGTTCCCCACCTTGACATGGGTAGGGACATCTTCCAGTCAACCAGTTTGCCCAGGTCCTCATCCCACCTGGTCCTGAACACTTTAGGGACGGGGCATCCACAATTTTTCTTGACAACCTGATCCTGCATCTCACCATTTTATGAAGCAACACCACAGAACATGCTGCCTGGTGTATTTTCTGTCAGCTCCCTAGGCATAAGTGAATCTACACATTCAAGTTTCAGACATGGTTCTGACTCCAACTTCCGTTGAGACTCCAGAGTGTTCACATGAGCCACGAGTTTCAGACAGACTTCCCTCCTGCTCTCGTGGTTGATGCTAATAGGCTTTTTTCCAAGCCCTTTTCAGGTCCTGTTTACCTATATTTCTTTGAAACATGCAACTATTATGTGAGTTTAAGATAAGAAAAGTTTGTGTTTGTGTTTTGAAACTGCTAAAGTGTTGTACATCACTTCTGTGGTAACTACTATCTTTTACAATTGTTTCACCTTCCCAGGATGCAAAACCTGCTCATTTTGCTTTCAATTCTCAGATTTCATTGTGCATCATTTCAAAACATCCTCCCTTTCCAGTTACCACCATCAAAGATGACTCATCCCTACGCATTAGAAATTAAAGGAACAAGCAAAGCAATTGCTGCAGCTTCTCATACTTGACACAAAATCCTCCACACATCCTCTCAAAAACCTGCAGTATTAGCAGCTGATCTCCAGAAGCAATAAAAAGTTTCACATATCAAATGCTAAATGGAACTTAATCCTTTCCAAAGACTGAAAATTGCTCAAGCTGCATCATTTTCAGATCACAACATCTCCACGCTGGAAAGACTTCCCACCACCCCTCTTAGTCAAGTGGTGAGCTCATTGTGTACCCCAGTAATGACAGGGAACAGATTATTTTGGAAAGTCCACTTCCATGCCAGCGTTCATTTTTAAGCCTTACCTCCTTCATAAGCATTACAACTCTGAGGATGTAGGGTTTTTACAAAAAAAAAAGTTTCTGACTTTCCCATTATTTTCTGTATCTACCTAGAGCTGATGTGGGTGGTGACACAAGTGATTATTTAAGTTCTGCAGTTTAGACACATGGACAAACGGGCTTCATTTCAGAGGTATTTCATATACATGAATGACTCGAATGTTCTGCTGATGTACTTCTGTAAAAGGGCTCTCAATCTCAGAAATAGTGGTCCAAACGTAGGCTTAGGATCTACATAATCCTATAGACAACTGACACAGCAGCGGGCTGCCAGACACGCTCAACATGTGCCCACCCAAATACGTGCCCGGCACCTCCCCAGCCTCGCCATCCCTCGGACCAAAAGCGTTCGCTGTCAGACCAAGCCGCGTTACCGAACCTCAGCCCAGCCCTCCGAAACCGTGTGTCAAAAAAGGAAACCGACACAGGCCGGCCTCGTCATCTCCCAAAGCGACTTGTCTGTCGTGACACAGCGACGCGCTGCCACCAGCGCACGCTTCCATTTCCCAGTGCAAAGACAGAAACAAGGTGTGCGTGTGCCCCGGGCGCTCACCCGCCCCAAGCCCGCCCCCCCCGAGCGGCGGGGCAGAGGGCGATGCCCG
>VXBA01005360.1:612491-655150 GCA_013399895.1 Serilophus lunatus
GAGGGACGGAGCGATCGCGGCGCCGCGTTGTGGGCGCTGCCGGAGGGGAGGTCGTGGCTTGAGGGCTGCTGCTGGAGTGTTTGAGCACTGAGGTTCGCTTGTAGAGCCTTTGAAAGCCTGAGAAGACAAAGCGGGGCTCTGTGTGCGGGGGCAAACTGGGAAATACACGCAGACAAGGAGCGCGTCCCGGTTGTCGCGGGTTGCGCCTGGCGTTGTGCACAGGCTCACCCGGCCCGTTCACGGTGTTGTGCATCGCCAAAACAGGCTTGTGGCTCCGCTGGGTGTTTAGATCTAACTGAAAACAAACTAACTAAAAGCAGATAGCTTTTAAAATCTATAGCAATGCAAGAAAAGGGAGGATTTATCTTACGGTCTTTGCTTAAGTGGCGACAACGTCCAACGATACTGTCACATCCCCTGCGACAGAGTAGTACCTGTAGCAAAGGCTGGTCCTTTCTTGGAGTTCCTGCAGTGTGCACATAGCTCAGCTCAGCTCAGCTCAGCTCAGTGTTTCCCGACCCCGGCTGGCCCGCGTGTTGTTGCAGGGTAGCTCAGGTAAGAGCAGGCGTCTTTGAAAGGATCTAGTGACGAAGAGAGGGTCCCCTCCCCTCTTGCTTTAGCAGGAATTAATTACTTCTGGCTACCAGTGGGAATATCATGTGTAATTGTTTCTGTGAAAAATCTCTAACAAGTTAGCTCATAACAAAGTTACTTCTTAGTAATAAAATTTGCAGAAATACAAGTGTTCAGAGTGTTAGTGCTGCAGATAATGTTGCTTTAAATGAGTTGCTTTTGTTCAAAGGGAGGGAAGTTTGATTTGCATGAAGTCTAAATGCCATTTAACAACTAGCACAAGCTAGAATTCTGTAGAAAAAAAATAATGTGCATTTTTAGCATGCACTACATTTGTGTGAGTTATTCAGCGTCAAAACTTGCACCATATTAGTGACATTAAGAATATATTCAAATCCTGGACATGAAGGGACACACTTGAAAAACACAACTGTGCTAATCTGTTCCTTTGTATTTTTTTATTTTTCTTTTCCCACATGGGGCATTTAAAGTGCACAGGTTTCATACCGATGTGAAAACTCCCATCATTTCAGTTGGAAATTTACTGGAACCTGTGACCAATATTTTATTTTTTAATTTTTATCAACTCTTTTGAAATAGTCAATAGTAATTTCTAACTCGAGTGTTATAAAAGCTTGTGATTTGATATATCTATCTTACAGTTAAATGGATTATGCAGGTTATAAACAACAACATTAAGGAGGGGCAGGACAATGCACCCAGGAAGCCTTTGGGAATATGCAAAATGTCCTCTTCATCTCCTGCCTTACCTCAGTTGATTATATTATTTCTGGTGGGACTACTGTATTTCTGTTTTTGCTATCCTGAAATAATCTTTATGTTTTTTACATTGGACCTGAAAGGGTCTGGGTGTTTTCGCCTCCCTTTTACTAAGTAAAAATTGAGTGTTCAGCCCTTCTGGTGATGGCTTAGCACCTTACTGGACCCCTGCTCCCAGCAAACAATGAGGGGGGTAATTCCTTGTTACCAGTCCCTCCTGTACAAAGTGGGATAGAGTCTAGCCTAATATTTGTTAATCCATAATAGTCTGCCTAGGTGCTGTATAGTGAAAAATAAAGTGTGTTTTTGTATGGATAAACCATATCTGTTGCTGCAAATATTTGCTGTCACAGACTGTTACTGCACAACTGGGAGGGTTTGCCTGGTTTGCTGCTGATTTGTACAGTGAGTGACAGCTTTGGACAAAATCCAAATACTACATTAATATTAATTTAAGCTGATGTAAGTTAATGCAAAACAAACAGCAATCAGCAGGTAGCTCCATGACCGTAGTAAGCTGTCCACTCTAGCCAAAGGATTCTTATTTTGAAGATGCGTGATAGACACTTGACATCACATGTTGTTTAGAGAAAGGGAATGAATTCTTTGCTGAGTTATGCTTGTGTTAAGGAAAAAAATACAGAAAATGTATGGGCTTGAAAGTGCTAGGAAAAAAATTATGGCTCTTTAATAGCTGTTTAATATTTTCTTGTAACAGAAAAGGAGAGGATGTCATTGGAAAAGATCTGAAAAAATATTCTGAGTACTAATACTAGTTTGAAATTAGCAGAAGCATGTAGCATCGTGGTATTTTCTATGAAACTGTAACTAAAGGAAGTTAATAACTATATAACCTGTACACTTGGTGCATGTACTTACTTCTATTAATTAAATGTACTTTGTATTGTGTGCCCCATTTATTACATTCTGTGTCATATTTGCTCTGACTGCCGGGGAAGGGTTACAATAAAGTCAGAGGCAATGAAGATGGGTGCTCATCTAACAGGTGCTCCACTCCCTTTGTTCTTTGTATACACATATTCAAATCACATAAGGCAGGGGACAGGATAGGGCCTGTTAACTCATTGCTGATTTCCCTAGCAAATAAACCAGCAGCTGCAGGTCCAAGCCCTGTCGTAGTGCAGAGGAGAAGGTGGCATTTGTGTGGCACAGGATGCTTTCATGGAGCCCTTTAGCCAACTTCTTTTGGGACTTACAGTGCAAAATATATTTTCTGCTTGTAGGTAAGATACAGTATGAATTATATTTGACTGTCATTGTGGAAATGGAAATTGATTTTATAAGATTTATCTTTCAAAATATTTCTGTTGTATTGTCAGATGTTTTATTTCAGGAAAGTAGCCTAAAAGCTAAATCAGATGGTGGCACCCTTTTTTATGAGTGAAGCTACAGTTTTAGCAGCTAACAAAAAATGAGTGCTACACATAATCTACATCTAAAACATGAGTATTGATTATATATATGTAGACCCATTTATTGAGTAATATATACATTGTGAATGCTTTTTAAAAAGTAGGGCTGGACAGGTTCTGAACTGAAGTTTATACAGAAGTTAAGACAGTGCTGATACATTATTTTTCACTTCATTATGATTCATTAATTTTTATGTAATGCTTTCATTTATTTGGTATTAAAACTCAATTGAGATTTTAGTTAACTGAAGAATGTCTCCCCATTAATAGTGCATTTGTTTGTTATCTGGGTGCATTTTCTTAAGTGTGCATTTTTTATCTATGCGGTGGATAAAAAAATAGGTGTTCTATGCACAGGACTATCCTGTGATCAAATGTTATATCTATAAACCACTGATTTTAACTTTTTCTGTATTTGATTGGTTTTGTAAATGTCAACAGAGGAAACAATGTTACAAATGTAGTGCATCCTCTAACCATTCATGTATAAGAACAATTTTTTTCTTATCTTCTTTGTGAACCTTGTGAACCTTCGTGAACCTTGTCTTCTATTTTCCTTGATTTTGAGCTAAATACTTTTTCAGGAGTTTTGGCTTCTTAACAATTGTGGTTTTATATGAAGATGATTGGATCTTTTCTTTAAAAATGAAAAATTTTTGGTTGATAAAAACACAGTGAATCTTTATCTACATTACAACTTTATTGGACATTTTTCATTAAAAGCCTACAGGAGATATTGTCATGTAAGTAGAGTACTTTAGAGTATGTTTGTTCACCAGGAAGCCTCATCTTATATCCTTACTCAGATATATGCATTTTATAGTAAGGGAGTAAGGGAAATGTGCTGCTCATACTTAGTATCATGACAACAATCAGGTGCATTGGAGACATGACACAAAGCCCACTGAAGAGATTGACCTCAGAGATTAAAATTAAGTCTGGTAACAAAGCTCAGTGGAACTTTTTCTTGGGCAAAAATCCCAACTCAGGGAACCCAAGTTTTTCCTGATAAAAATGGAGGTATAGACATTGCAACTTCCCTGGTCCACTATATCTGGGGTTTTTTTGCATAAATGCACACACTTTCAAAAAGTGAAAACAGTGCAAGAACTATTATCACCAATCTACTGTCATATTACACTGAGTTTGGAGGGTTTGGAGAGCTATAGAGCTAAATGAACACTGGTGAAAAGCAGTTGAGAATCCAAATTCACTTTGACAAGGAGATGTGCATGTTAATTTCAGAGAACGCTAAAATCTCACTAGGCAGGTTTCAGTTTATGCCATAAACTCAAAAATTATGTCATAGTTTTTTATTTAAACTAAATCTGCAGCCCTTGTTTTATGTCAACAGCAATTCTGTTGTGCTTGCTAATACTAGTGATAGCCAAGTGAGATGGAAGCAAAGCACAGATCACTGAGCTCCAAATGGAAGTCATTTTGGTACAACCATTATGGTCATTAAATAAAAACTAGTTTTTGGAACTCCATTATCTTGGAAAAAGATGTTTTATATTTGGAAGGCTGTAGGGGTAGGCTTAAGTCATAAGGAATTTGTGCCTGGTGTATATCGATTTAGTTTGGCACATTGGCTTGATTTTGCTATTAACATTAATTCAAGGTTTAGTCATAACAGTCTTAAATTAAAAATCAAAACTAGTCTAAATACAAGAGAATCATGGAACTGTTTAGGTCGGAAAAGACCCTAAGATCATCAAGTCCAACCATAAATCTAACACTGCCAATTCCATCATTAAACCACGTTCCTGAGCACCACATCTACATGTCTTTTAAGTACCAAGGATGATGATTCCGCTTCCCTGGGCAGCCCATTCCAATGCTTGGCACTTTCAGTGAAGAAGATAACCCTTCCAATAAAAAATATTCCAGACTGAAGAAGATATGATCTCTGTGAAAACCAGAATTCTCCCATCATTGCTTCTGTAAAGCTATTGCCTTTAACAGAGCACCATTATCTAATCCTTGTCCTTGTTTCAGCCTGCCTTGTCACTTGCCCTGACAGCCATAGAGAAGCTCCTTTGTGCTGAGGCACTCGACAAACCCCAGCAGAGCCAGAGAGAGCAACGACAACTGGAGTCATCCAAATTCGCTCCTGAAAGGACTCCAGGGGAAAGTGGGGTTTCTGTTGTCATCACCTCTGGTCTTGCCTAAAATGATTTCCTTAACTGCACATCAAAATGTCTTTCCAAGCTGTTACACAAGCCAGTTTTCCCTCTGAATCAAGTGGAACAAAGTTAATTTGCAGTTTCTATTCCCACAGGTTTTAACTGCAAAGAAACTAAGTTTTCCACCCACAATTCTCTTCTCACTCTTTTATGATGTCATCTTTCATACAGATGGTCCCAGTTACCCTGATGCTCACAAGACCTGCTTAGGTTTTGCTAATTTTCTGCACAAATAGATCAGCCTGTCCCCTCCCACACCATCTCTGCTCTGCTACTTTTCATGCCTTTCCAGAATATCTCTGACATTAATTACTGGCATTACATATTGCCATGCTGCATGTTACTTTCACCTCCTTTTTTTTGTCCTCACTCGGATCCCCAACAAATTTTCTTTGTGATTACCTCAACTGGCAAACAACTGTGCAGTGAAATTTGAAGATTGTAACCAGAAAGACAAATACATGTACCATATTATACAACTGAATTGATATTTTTATTTTTGTCATATAACCTAGGAAATTAGACATAAATGAACCTTTAACAATTTCTATCATAAAGAATAACAATAGGAGGGTAGGAAATTTAAAAAAACAAAGTTATCTCTGCATTATATTAATGAGCACAGTCACATATTTTTTACCAGTCTTTAATAGCACAGTCACATATTTTTTCATGTGTAGCTCCCTCTGCCCTCCCTCACCTACCCACCCATTACCAGGTAGAAATGTACTATATGTACTTCAGCTGGGGAGTTACCTTTCAATTACATGTGTTTGTCAAGAATCATAGAATCCCAGGTTGGAAATGACCTCAAGGATCATCTGGTCCAACTGAAGAAGATCAGCAGCAGGAAACAAATGAATGGTGCATGGTGAAAGCGTTGTGTGTTGTTCTGAGTAGTGCATTCTCTCTGCAGTGTCTGACATACTTAAGTCATGGTTTTTACATGTTCTTACTTATTAGAGGTTTCTTTTCTTCCTGGAGTTTTATCTTAGCATTTGCCATGTGCTTTTCAGAATTACCGACTACTCAAAGCTGAGCAATCAAACCTCAGCTGGAGTCAACAGGAGTTGCATCTTGAACATGCTAAAATCTTTTTATAGGTATATTGAAAAATCCAGTACTTAATATTTCAAAGTGATCATCCAAATTGGATGGGTATTTTTGCTGTTAATTTTCCTGGGCTTAAATTCTTCACCTTTAAAATCCTATCAATTAAAATGGTGTTGTGAAATTAGTTCATTAATGTCAATGCTTTATATCATTGCTGTTCTTGTGAGTGCTGTGGAGAAAGTCCATGTGAAAATCAATCACTCAGTCCCAAGACTAAAGCTTTAATAGTGTTTTATAAATATGTCTCAGGTTGGTACAATGAAGCATGAATTAAAAAAAATATACATGGGTAAGCAACGATTAACTGAGGAGTTGCCTTTTTGCACTATAACAGAGACAGAATTCATGGAGAACAGAATAAATCTTGTGGCTGAAATTTTTGCTTTTTGCATATCAACAGCAATTCTGTTAATTTCCTAAAATCAGAATACTTGACTTTTGCAAGATTAGTAACGTTTCTTGATTTTAGTCTTTCAGGTACTGAGCAGTCAGCAATAATAGCTATATATAATTTATTCAGATATTCATGGAAGTACTACTTGTGAGATTTTCAATCAGTTTCTCAGTATAACTGGTAGAGCAAGTAAGAAGTTCCTCTTTAGCTGAACCAACTCAGAAAAAAATCCTCAAAATTTTGTGTATAATCCAAGACTGTTAGACAGTGGAAGACCTACAAATTTGAAATATTTTAAACGGAAAATATTTTATACATTAAGGTAGATGTACATTTTCTCACTTTTGTCAAACTTTCAACAGTAAAAGATCCTTCCTTTGGCTTTTTATATGTTTTGAAGCCGGAGCTCTGTAGCTAGACTCAACTTCAAGGTCAATGTTTGCCCCTTTATTACTTCAAATCTGAGTTATAACCATACAAAAAACTTAAGTTTAACATTGAGAGTTTCTTCACAGTGAGAATTTCTCATTTGAGGTTTCCATGGTCTCCCTTTGTGTTTTTGGTTTGTTTATATGTTTGTTCTTTCATTTTTATGCAGGTATTTGTTCTGCCTTAAAGCTGACAGTACCTTCTCATACCATCCATGGTATTGAGGGACAGCCACTTCATCTTACTGTTGACTACAATTTCAATGCTACAGCTTCTGAAATCCAGATAATTTGGCTTTTTGAGAGGCCTCAAAGTAATCCAAAATACTTGCTTGGCTCTGTAAATCAAACAGTAGTTCCAGACTTGGAATACCAGCACAAGTTTACCCTTATACCACCAAATGCATCTTTGATGATCAATCCATTGCGTATCAGTGATGAGGGCAATTATATTGTAAAAGTCAATGTCCGTGGAAATGGGACAATAGCTGCAAGTCAAAAGATTCAAGTAGCTGTTGATGGTAAGTTAGTAAAAAGTAGAATCTTCATTTTGAAAATAGAAGAGCAATAGTTTTGAAGTAGTGGTTCTTAATATCTAGTTACAATAGTGTATCATTTCATGCAACCATACATGAACAAATGCTAACAAGTTATGTTGTTTTCTACTGCTACTGGAGGGGATGATAAAATATGTCATCTTTAAACAAAATTAATATATTGACTGATGTTTCTATATCATAAGTAAAAAACCAAAGAGATATAGAAATAACTAATATGAAATTAGACATATTTCTAAAAACCAAGATTTCTTAAGTCTCAGGTGTGCTATCATGAAGATGCATTGAATTTCAAATAGTCTTTTTTCATGAAAAAATTTATCTTTACCTTCTGTAATAAAGAAGAGTCATTGACTTTTGCCAGTGCCTGTAATCTTGAGTCCTGAGAACCCCAGATCTGAATTCCTAAAATACTGAAGTTCCCTCTTTAGACTCTGCTCTTTTTATTGGGGACTTAAAAAAAGGAAAAAAAGAAAAAAGAAAAAAAAAAAAGGAAATAGGAAAGAATTATCTAAAAGAATTACAAGAGGCTACTATAATTTATGGATTATACAGAGGGAGCCCTGTAACTATTGGGCTTGGAAGAATGAGATGAATGACACCTTGAGGTAACAAAGTTGTAGCTGCCATTTAACTGTCAACCCAACCCAATTTGTAGCCACCCTCACAACTGGATCACCCATTGGTGCCCAGCATGGGCAAAACTGTGGGCAGTCATATTGAGAAGTCACACATCATGGGCAATGTCACGCTTTGTGCTCTTTCCATTTCCGTGGCCTCAGTGATTTGTATATGAGGCAAGAACTGACTGCAGCCCTTATTACCAGTAATATAAACAGTCTGGTTGTATTTAAGTACTGTAACAATTCTTGCAGTCACCAGCTGAGAATGTGGCTTTCTTTTTTTAACCTTTAAGCACACTTAATAGATAAAATTTGAAATACGAATAATTCCCAGTATGAATGATGACTGCTATTTGAATCATCTTGACAATGAAGACTGTAATATAGTGGCTTGTCATTTTAACAGCACTTCTTATCTCTTGTTTTTACAGTTCCAGTCACAAAGCCAACTGTACATACTGAACCATCTTCAGGGGTAGTAGAACATGTAGGAAATATTACCCTAAAATGTACTGTGGGTAAAGGTACAAGGGTAGTTTACCAGTGGATGAAAAATGGGAAGCATCTCCATGCTGGCCCTAATTATATCTTTTCATCAAGCAATGCTACACTTCTAATTGTTCCTGTTGTAAAAGAAGACATTGGGAATTACAGCTGTCTGGTATCTAACCCTGTCAGTGCAATGGAAAGTGAGATAATCACACCAACTATATATTGTGAGTATATGAAATATTCATTATTACCTTTGTATGAATGATCTGGCTGGAAAGAGTGCCTCTAACTATGGAAACAGGCAGAAAACAGTTGAGTCAACATTATATGTGACCTTGCATTCAAAATGAGCTTGTTTGTAATAACTCTAACTTGCTACAGGATAATAAAGTTACTCAGCGTTAGGTAGTTGTGAAGATCAGTCTCCACCGCAGAATTCAAATAGGAACTTAAAGAATTACACAGACATCCTCACGTCTTCAGGAGATGTGACTCAAAGGAAAAAAATAATGAGATGGTTATGCAAGAAAATATTGTTGAAACTGGAGCTGTCAAACTATCAAAAAGCAGAGCACAGGAAGTACCAGGCTGATGGACTGGTGTTAGTGGGTTTCTTCAAGGTCATTTGGAGTCCAGTCCTGTTTAACACTTCCAGTAATGGCACCAGCATTAAGATTGGGAGTATCTCAGAGAAGTTCATCTATGACATTAAATAAGAGGACTGAATTACTTCAACAGAGTAATAGAACTGGTATGAAATTTGCTAGTAAAAAATAAATGGGCACACCCTTTTAGAGCATTAAAAACATTAATTTCTGCTGGTAAGATTGAAATTGATTGGGAGATAATCAAAGCACTTAGCTTGGGTGATTGAGCTAGCACAAGACATCTGTGAACTGATAGTGTGATTCATGCATGAGAAAGACATATGTAATTCTAGGATGGTAACCAAAGGTTTTCCAACAAGGAAACAATGGAATACTAATGGCACACAGAAGATAAGACCACATGTAGTCCACATGTGCAGTCCCTGCAGATCCTAGACCACTGATCTCAAACTGTAAAGAAACAAAAAAGAAAGGGTTGGGGAAGAGACCCAAATAACTCAGTCAGGCTTAGCAAAATTGAAGCTGAAAGGAGTGTTTGCTTTCAACATCAAATGGGAAACATGAGAGAGCAAGAAGAGTTGCATAAAGACCAATGTTGGCAGAAGAATTATCCATGAGGTAGCCATGTATTTTGGCTGGAAATGGAGGCACCTGAGAAACTAACAATGAACATAGATTGAGATAATGAATTAATTTAGTTGGAGGAAACAAAAGATTGATTTAATCAGCATTCAGCAATTATACTGTAAATATTGGAAGGGGCACTCTCATTCTTCACAGTGTCTCCAAGATTTGCAAGTGGCACATGCTACACATGTGACCTTGCTGTGCTCTAATCCTCATGTCCTCAGGGGTGGAACTATCATTCTCAGAGGAGGGCTGAAATCAGACAGGTCAGGACCTACTTTGCCACCAGTCCTGTTCAGATATAACCTGTTTATCAAATGGGACAGTGTGGATGGCACAGTGCAAGGACTGGAACTGGATTCCTGTCCAGCAAAGGGCTGGTGTTCACTCCTGTTTTACAAAGCTCTGTCATCTGGCAGGCAGCACATGCCCTACACTTGTTATTGTTGCACTACCAGCATATTCAGAACCTATACCTCTTACTGTTGTGTTTTTCTTCTCATGCTTTCACCTCTGTTTATCCATTCAACTTATTTCTTTTTAATTATAACAGAAGAATTGGATAAGAGGGTGACTTGCATCTAAAGTGTGTGTGCAGGATCTCTACACTGCACCAGGAGTAGAGAAAAAAGATTACCTAAATTAGCAAAGGTTAACAAGGACATTGCTAGATATGAGCTGATTGCTAATAAAATTGACAGCTTATAAAATTGACAGCAATGCAGACATGAAGATGAAGAAGCTGCTGCAAAGAGTCTCAAACAGGACAGATGTGAATTGATCTTCCATCTCATTAGACAGAGGAATAATGATAAAGTGCTCTACAAGGCAATAAAGAGCACTGATGGAGTTTTAACTTGTCGTTACTGTAATTTTTAAAAAAGTCACATTTCTTCTTCAAGATAGCACATTTTTAAACACTTGCTTTTGTATAGTCACAATTTCAGCTCACTTAAGTGAGAAGTGGTAAGAATGAGAAATTAAAAATTTTTGAATTTTTGAAAGACAGCAATGCATTTGCTGCAATCTATACCCAAGTCTGTCATGGTGATTGGGGTCATACTTCCTGAGCTATATGAAGTTACCTAATTCGGTTCACCCTCTACCTGCAGAGGTAGTTTGTCTCCCAGCTCCCAGTTGCCAATAAAAATCCAGAACAGGCCTTGGGATCTCTCTGTGCCATATGTCATTGCTGCGGGGGAGTTACTGGAGGTGATAAAGAAAAGGTTACTCATGGTAAATACCTGCCATCTGCTTGGAAACAAACAGTCTCATGGTGATAGGAGTAATTGGAAATATTCCCACAGAGCAGTAGATTATTACTCAGAAAGGATGATTTATTATTTTACAAGTCATTTAGTTAACTGTTTTTACTGAGACAAGAGTAGGTTTCTGTTGAAAACAATACTGGAAAGGAGACATAGTGCTGAGGGATCCATGAAGGCTGCCACTGTGGTTTTCTTACCAAGTATCAAAAGTAGATGTTTTTCTTCATTTCTTAGTAATATAATTCTGCTTCTCCATTAGCTATGATGACAGTGCACCCCAGAACACGGCTAGTGTAATAGTGGGACCCAGGAACAAATTAGTTCAAGACTGGAGAAAGCTTCTGTCCCAGAGGCTGTAGCAGAAACTGTTGTAATGTGTAAATGTAGTTGAATTTTCTTCCTTAGGACTTCCCAAAGTTAGACTATATTTACTACTGGAGTGCAAATGGTTAATTTCCTGCTTTTCAGAATCATCCTTGAAGTTGTGTATGCTTGTCATCTACTCAATGTTCACAGATCTCGATGGTGCTGATAGTGCCCAGGACAGGCAAAAGACTTACCCAGGTGAAGCAGGAGCGTTACCCAATCCTCGTGTTGGCTTCGGCAGGGAATGCCACTTTTCAGTTTGCCAAGATTCGACTATTTCTTAAGAACACCTCTCCTTATTTTTTTTAAAATCATACTTCCCCAGCCAGTTTGTGTCAGTGTTTTATAATGGTTTCTTTCAATTTGCAGTTTTGATAAAAAAGTGTAGTTATGTTGTCAGTGTTATTATCTCTCTATCCTGCACTGTCACGATACTGATGATACAATATCAGAACTCAGTTCTTGATTCTTTTGCAGACTGTGGCAAATCACACAATAGAGTGAAGGGGCATGGAAACCAGTTAGCTATTCTTAGCATTAATCTCTGTTTACACATATCAAAGGTTATATTATCAGTGAAAATAAAAGCTAATTCTTCTATGAAAGGAAAATTTGATAGGAAGAACCACTTAATTTCTCTGAAAAGTAAGAAAGTATGTTCCTACATATAATGTGTGAGGGACTTTACTTTCATTTAGGAAAAATGCCAGAGATCAGTACATCCATTATCTCTTCCCATCTGAAAAAAGGGAAGTATACACCCATAAGAGGCAAGCCCCTGTGAGAGGCTGGTGTTCTGGCATAGGTCTGTACTTCGCTCATTACAGGGTCATCTGGCCCCTGGGGGCAACAAAGTAAGTGACTCAGTAACTGCAGAGCCTTTGAAGAAGCAGCCCAGCACTGAAAATTTAAAACAATTCCTTGAATCTTCATAGTGGCTCCTGCAATGTGGGTGAGAACAGCACCAAATCGTGCTAAAGTGAATCTCTATTTCATTTCCCAAGTAAATATTTTCCATGATGTTGGCCATTCCTTAAAATAAGACTGTAAAAAGCTTGCCACTAGGAAATAAATAGAGAAAATAAAAAGGTTGATGAGTTTATGTGGTGAAATATGGACATATGTTTAAAAGTGGACTGAACTGAGGTCACATGTGGTAGTCTACAGTCTCTTATCTGAGACTTCACAAACAGAAAAAAAACCACAGAGGCACACAAAAAATTGGCCTATTTTGTGCTGAGGGCTGGTGGCCTATTTGTTTTTGAAGAATAAATGAGTCTCATAAAAAAAGACAGATGGTAAATAGAAGTGTACATTAGAGGAAGCTCTCCCATCAGCCTGAGTTTCCTGGTGAGAGGTAGAGTCTGAAATGTACCAGTGTGCAGCTTCATGAAGCAGGGAATTTCACATTCAAACCCAGAAACATTACCTCAGACAACCATAGGAAGGTGAAAATATTACTTGATTATGCTGCCTACGATGGGTGTGAGGCACTTGTCAGCAGTTTTACTGAACTTCAGGGATCATACAAAAAAGATAATTCTTCATATTCTCTTCTTTCAGATCAATATTAGGTCTGTGCATTTTGGATTATTCACATAAGTCCTTAAAAAACTAGCAACATTAAAATTATTAGGTTTTTATTTGACTGGAAAAATTATTTAATAAGGTATATTTTGATTATTATGTTCTCTACATTGATTTCTCTACTTAGAAAACTTTAAAAATAATTTAAACATGTAAGGATATAAAAGCCCCATGATCTGAAATGATCTAGTAAAAATACAATGGGAAATATAATATTTAAATATATTGTTTCCCTTCCCATTTTCCTATGAAGATAACCCTAGAAATACTTAGCTGCTCATGAGCAAATGACTGTTGGACAATGTATCCCTTTTCTAATTATATTCAGAAACATAATCTTCTTTCAGCACAAAGTCTTACTCTTGAAAGAAAAATGTAATTGTTGAAATAGTACAAGTCTAAGTGGAGGGGAAGTTAAAGTTTATTCTAGGAGTCATTTTCAGAAAACATTTTCTGAAGGTATTTAAGTCCCACCTTACTCTATATTATACCTGTAAGATAGCTCCCTAAATAATTATTATACTGCTAAGTATTACAGTGAATGTTTATATACTCCAAGGCTAATTTATTCACTTTTATATTTGCAGGAAAATTACTTAAGCTAGTAAGTTTGGCATTGAAGTAGAAATCAAATATGCCCCTGAAGATATCCTCCTTCACTGCTTTTCAGTTTTTATTTTATTTATTTTTTTATTTCAGTTTTCCTTTTTGTTGTACTGAGGAATGCATAGACTTGTGCTTTTCCTCTAAACAGCAATTAGACCAGTATTAAGAGGATGTAGTTTCAGCTAAACCTGGTACAGGTCCAGTTTTTGAACTGAAAGCCTTTTAACTGAAATTACTGAATCCATTCTAAAGACTAACTTGAAAATTCTAAGTTTAGAGATATGCTTCCATTTAAAGTTTAATTATATACTTTGATTTTCATCTTCTCACTGTGTTTTCCTTTTTTTTTTTTTTTTCAATGCAGATGGACCTTACGGACTGAGAGTTAAGTCAGATAAAGGTCTGAATATAGGGGCAGTGTTTACAGTTGACATGGGGGAAGTTATACTGTTTGACTGTTCAGCAGATTCAAATCCACCAAATACTTATTCGTGGATTCAAAGGGATGACAATACCACTCATGTAATCAAATATGGACCCCATCTGGAAGTTGTATCTGATAAAGTGTCCCAGAAGACGATAGATTACGTGTGCCGCGCTTTCAACAATGTGACTGGCAAACGAGATGAAACTCACTTCACAGTCGTCGTTACTTCTGTAGGTAAGAAAGTAACTTCAGTGCTGTAGCTGTAACATCTGAGTAGAGTTTCAGCTCCCGAAATAGAAAATAATTCTTGGAGAAAGTATGTATTGAATTGCGATCTTGTTAACAATGTACTAAAGGGGCTTTGGGCCATTCAGAGGGATACAGATTTATTTGTAGTGTGACACAACTTGGAAAAGGGCTCAGTAAGTCTGAAGTTTTGTTGGATTTTATTACAATGTTCATGAAAAATATTTCACTGTTATTTTTGTGAATCTCTGGATTGATTGCTGGGCTCTATTAAACACACACCTTTATTTCTCATACACTATAACCCCAGCTCCTGTATCAGATCAGGTTAAACAGCAACAAAGCAGTTTTTCAGAACATCTCCAGAAGCATACAAGGAAGAAAAGATATTGAGGAAGCACGATATCTCTTAGTAGTACAGATGGATACAAGTATTTTCAGATAAGGAATATATGTTATTAATGTTCAATGAGATAGAATAGATTGTCTTTTAGAAAATTTAGCAAAGCAATTTCACTTGTGCAGAGCAAAATGCTCAGCCATTTGTTGGACAGGTAAACAAGTAGATCACATGTCCATCATTTAGGATGACTTATTGATTCATCATAAATCCATAGCTTTCTAGTATGCTGGAAGGAAGATGGATTTTACAATGAAAACACTGCACTTGAAAAATAAATGTTGCGGTTAAAGAAAATGCAACAAGAGCTGTGTCAATAGAAGTAAACATGACATTTCTCCAGGAAGTTCATGTAAGCTATTTATGTAAACATTCATCAACATGTGTTAAGAAAATATAAAAAGATCATTTTCCACCTCTAGCCATATTCTTTTTGATGCGTATTTATTCAGATAGCATGAAATCTGTATGTCAAGCCTACACTTTGCAATATAGCACTGACTGATTTTAAGAGGTATGAATTCACACACAAGTCTAAATCTCAGAAATGCTGCTCAGGCTGAAGTCTGGTTGTAACTGGATAAACAAACTAAGCAAAGACTATGAAAACTGTTCCATATTCCTTTTCCCTATCTCCATAATCCTAGATACAGAGCCTGGACTGTGCCTTTCAAAATACCAGAAATCCCATTTTCAGCAGCAATAGGAACTCAGAAGACCTTACACAATTTCCCCCAGCAAATGGCAGAAACTCACCTGTATGGTGCTATAAACAACAGCCTAAATAATCCTAAAAACCATCAAGCATCAAAACAAAAAGCATCAAGCATTGTCAAATAATTGCATCAATAAGTAACAATTACATCAACAATTGCTCTAAGCTGTTACCTGGTTTTAGCCGAGATTTTAAAGTAAGAGACAGTATCTTATTACATCCACAAGCCATTGCTCAGTTCTCAAGTTGAGTCAACTTGAATGTGTTAAATGCATACAAAGAGCACATCTTTGTTTTCTGTACTGGTATCTCAAAGGATGTATGATTTATTGAATCTAAATTTGAAATTATTAAAGAACAATTGTAAGAATTCATTGATTTCCCAGCATTTGGGCTTCCCCCGCCAAGGAAAACAGTACATTGAAGGACTATGGAAGAAATTTGATGCAATTGTAGTGATTTATTTTTCCTTACATTTGGGAGACATCTAGTTAGAAATCCTCATATATAATCTTCAGTATAACCACTGCACATGCATCCAGCACAATGCCAGTGATTACATGGAGATGTATGTAGATGTAAGCAATCCTAGCTCTCTGCACAGGAGTTCATCAAGTACTGGAAACACATCCAACTAAAAAGGCACATCTGAATGGTATTAATAAAGCTGTCACTGACAAATATGCAGCATTGATTTAAACATATGGATTGTGACATGGCCTTTAATTACAAGAATTCTGCACAATTCAGAGGAAAAGGAGGAAATTAGTGGTGCACGACTAAATATGTCTGGCATTTCCTAGCTTTCATATTCCTGTCTTTCCAAAATTCACTGCAAAAGTTTTCCATGTGCTTTTGAGTATGTAATGTTAGGCAATTTATATTTGTGTTGTATCAGTAAATCCTGCTGGAAAACTGGTGCTAATGCATATTCCAGCAAAAGATCTGAGCAAAGGAAAGAAATACTTTAAATATATTTAGACTTGAATTCAAACAAACATAATTTATTGAGTTCTGATGAGGTTTGATAAACAACCAGACTGTCAGTGATCTGAAAATCTTTGGAAAAAATGTAATAGTTCTTTTATTCCCTCCTACTCTATAGCTCCTACCAGTAGGAGGATTTCGCTCCCATCTAACACAACCTGCTTCCCTTTCACCCAATTTCTTGTTAGTTCAGTATCTCTGCGCCTGAAGGTAGAATATGCATCTATCTTTTGTGAAGCTGTAGTTTGTGGATTACATATACTGACCTTCACTTAGCTCTAGCATTCTAGACTAATTTCTGATATGCATATCATTGCTTTTTCAGTTCAAAATTTGTGAGGAAAAATAAATGTTACCAATTCACAACAACAAAAATTTTGTAACTGTTTTGTATCTCTAAGTAGGTTTACTACCTACGGATTAATTTCAAAACAGGGTTTTTCAGTGTCATCGTAGCACATTGTAGTAAACAAGAAACTAAATACAGTACTCATCTTCTTTGTCACAGGGTTGGAAAAGCTGGCCCAGAAAGGAAAATCTTTATCTTCACTTGCAGTAATAACAGGAATTTCATTATTTTTGATCCTAGCTATGACTTTTTTATTCCTATGGAAAAGATATCAGCCACATAAAGGTATGTAAATATTAGGTACAATCCAGTTCTTTTGGACCATCAGAGCAAAAACAGTAATTTTTTTTCTTTTTCTTTTCAGTAATACAACAGAAGCTGCAGAGCAGGTACAAAAATAAATCATTCTTAGGTCTTGAAGCCCTTTCCATCAAGGGAATTCTATTTTATCATATTAATTTGCTTTCCTTGGCTTGTGATGTCAAACTGAGAAACACATTTATGTTTTCTAGGCCAGAGGCTGATTACAGAAAAGCACAGGCATTTTCAGGTATGCTAATAAAAGGAACATGAGCATAAGATCAAAATTAATTCCTGAAAAAAAATAAACAAAACTGTTACTGAGATTAGCAAGAGGCTCCTCATTTAGTCTGAGGTGCTGGAGAGCACCACTCACTGTGCACACCAGCAGTGCAGCTGCCCTGCCTCATTCTACACCAGTAGTTTAAAATGACTGAAGTGGTTTAAAGCAGATCAAATAAACAGTATTCATATGTTTTAAAAATTAGGCCAAAATATTTTGCCAGCCATTTTTTTTCCAAGTTCATATTACATCTTGATTTTTTTTTTTTGCATGTTTGTTTGTTCTAACTTTAGGACATGAAAGTGCTTCAGATGATTTTGGGATATATGAGTTTGTCTCTTTTCCCGATCTTGACAGTGGTTCTAGGGTAGGTGATTTTACATCATAACCAGACAGTTTCTCTTCTATTTCTTATGGTGTACAAATATGTGTACTAGAGTCCTTCTGTAGGTGTTCTTCTGTTGCTTTTTACAGATATCTGTATGACACTATATTCATGGCTATTGATTACCCAGTTCTTCCTCTTTCTTTACTGTTGCTAGTTCAGTACTGTGTATCAGTGTGGTGCAGTAAGGAATAACCAATCTCTAAAAAGAACAGTCTCCATTCAGCTACCATATATTAAAAGAATATTACTAGTGTTTGGGTAGCACTAAACCACTTGTGACACACAAGCAAATTAACTATTGTGATCCCATTTTCTCCCTTGAATATTACTGCTCATGCAACATTCAAGTCTAGCAGTGCAGAAAATTCTCGGGGAGGTATTTTAAGTTTGGGCAGTAAAAAAATATGTAAGGTAAATCTCAGCTGTATTTCACAAAAAATATGGGTTTAGTATTTTGGAACAGGACTTAAGCAAGGAATTTTGCTAGCAGAAAAAATTCATCTGCACTTGCTGCTTTTTGCAGCATGTCTTTGCTGAGATTCTTTTATAGCACTTGGAGATGATTCTGATCTGGTGTAAAAGAACAAAGAAAAAGTCAGAAACAGGCCACAAAATTTAGGGCAATAGAGGGAAACTGTGAGGAAGTAGAAGCGTGCTAGAGAAAATTTCTGGCAATATAATTTTTTGCCTTTGGGGAGGGCATCAGCATGGTCAGATAAGGGAGAGCTCTTAATGCATGGTCACAGGGTCACATTGTCACACCTACTTTGTTATTATGATTAGTTCTCATAATATACGATGTATTAGGAAAAAACAGACATAGATTAATAAATTCTCATCTCTGATGGAGTTGGATGTTTGAAATAGACATTTATTGGGCTAGAGTTCTATCATAAATGTTAGTGGAGAGGACAGACTTCAATAGCAGCAGAGATAAAAGGCTTTTAGAAAACAGAGGAAATGAACTGTATCTGTGACAGTTTGTGACAGTAAGAGGCTTATTAATTTAGAGATGAGACACTAAATGACTACAGCCTTAAGCAAACTGTGATATTATACTGAAGATAATATATTTAGATTACATATTTGGAATAAATTCTTTACTGTGAGGATGTGAGGCACTAGAACAGGTTGCCTCAGTTGTGATGTCCCATCCCTGGAAGTGTTCACAGCAAGACTGGACTTTGAGCAACCTGTTTTAGTGAAAGATGTCCCTGCCCGTGGTAGGGGCAGGGCTGGAAGTAGATGATCTTTAATGTCTCTTCCAACCCAAGCCTTCTATGATTCTGTATCCCTTAGGCTGATCATGTCACAAAGTCATATTCTCACAGAATCAGGGCCTTGGTATATGAGGAAGGAGAGACAAGGAAAAGGGAATGGATGTACAAGCAAAGGAATCTATTACAATTTCCAGTAAAATTTCAAGGAACAGGAGAAACTCCATTCGTTTATGTTCAGTTACTCAGATTTGTAGCATTATAGATAAAGTCAGCCTTTGATCACTGATTCATTTTGGATAGTACAGAAAGGGAAAAAAAAAAGAAAGTGGAGACAATGAAGAACTGGAGGTAGGGTTTAGGCAGAAAAACTGTGAATTTCCTATGGATGTCTAGTTATGTCTGTTGTGTTGACATAAGATCAGATTAATATACTTAACAAAATATATTGAACAATTTCATTATTATTTAATTTATGTAAATTCCTTGCATTTCTCTCTCTTTTACATGCTGGTGGGAGTTTTATGCTGAACCCATGCCCCGAGTGTTTTCTCCTTTTTCATTGTCTGTTCTTCTGCTTCTCTCTTTATTACATGTTTCTTTCTTGACTTGTGGTATGTTAATATAAGTACTTGCTATATTAAATGCAGAAGCTGCATCTTAAATCTTCTGAGGTGCTAATTGAATTTAAAACTACTACTTGCCTTTCTACAAATGTGGTGAGAACTTACCCAAAATGAAATGTAATCTAGTAGACATGACCTGTTCAAGCCACACACAAAACATTGATGAAAAGTTAAAAAAAAAAGACAAGTTACATTATCAGTTTAATTTCTGTTGAAGCTTTTCCTATTTTTATTTACAGTAGGAATAACTTTGCTACTTTTAGGTTCCAGGTCAATCTGTTCCTGGCTCTGACTTTGTCCCAGGCCAGGATATGTTTAGTACGGTTTATGAAGTTATTCAGCATGTTCCTGACCAGCCACAGCAAGACCACCAACAGTAAGTTAAAGGCTGTATTCACTCATGTGGTAGCTCGAAGACAAATACTTTTTCATCCAGAACAATTTATATTTTGGTAGCTGTTGTTTGATAACACTGAGAGGGCTAAAGAAGGAAAACGGGTAAAATCTGTATCAGTTCCTGCACAATTTCCTATCCAGTTCCTCACTTGTCTTGAAGACTTCAGTCTGTTGTTTCATCATGACAGTTTTGTGTGAGTGTGAAAAACAGAAGGTAAGATCTTCAAAAACCATTTCAAAGGAAAATTCCTACATAATTTTAGATGGTGTCTATAGTTTCTCAGCAGTGGTACATCAGCACTTCCTACTGAGCAGGTTAGTATCCAATCAGAGCAGTTTAATTGACAGCAGAGCTTCCAGACCTGCCAACCATGTGTCTAGTAGAGTTAGGGTGGGGTTTTTTTGCAATGTTGAAACTGGTCAGCTGATCACTAACCAGTGGTTGTTAAAATAGTCACTGAAATATTAACAGACAATGCTAAGCTACTTGAGTAAGCTGTGTCTTTAGAGCAAAAGAATTATTGCTCTGTGGTAGCTGACTGGGAACTCCACAGAAGCACTTTTGCTGAGTTAAATACCAGGAAGGCCACAGCACGTTGTGCTTGTGTGGTTAGTGTCTGGTAGACCTGGTTTTGTTCAAATCACTGTGTAGCACTTCTTGGCATAAGAAGAGCGAATATGCTCTAAAGTTTCTGTAATTGGAGTATAGCTGCCATAAATTTGTTGTGAATGTTGAAAGCCTTTATTACAAATTAAGAACAGCACACAAGACTTTATTTGGTAACAAGCCTATTGTCCATGTTTTTATGATGTGTTCTGTTTCTTTTACGGTTAAAAGGAAAAAACACATACTCCTACCAATATACTAAATCAGTTGGCTGAATAATCACAATGTTTATGTGACTGCATTAGCATTTTGTACTTACACTGCAAAAGACTTTGTGCAGGTTACATCTTCAACTGTGTGTCCAAATGATGTATACAAACATGCAGCCATGCTTGTAAAAACAAGTAGTGAGAAAGCAACAATGAATTACTAATGATATTTTTTCTGTTTGGGATTTTTCACTTTGAACACTAAGATGATTTTTAAAGCAAGATGTAAAAAATAGCATTCATAAAATACATGTTTTCTTATTCTTTCTCCTACATGTCTTCGTTCTCAACTTTCTCACTGATACATAATGCCTCTGAAAAAAGGAATAAATGCAACAAAAAGGTAACTTGAACTTTGTGACAGTTCAGATTTCTGATTTTTGACAGTTCAAACTTCTCAAAACAAAGTTGATATTGGTGCTTACAGCAGGATGCTTCAGTATTCAGTATAAGGGAAAAAGAAAACACCATAGAACATGGAATGAAGCTGGGAAAGTAATTGTGAGCTCCTGTAGTGCAAAGTAATGATTGCTTATGAATGAATCTCACAGACTCACTGTGCATCTACCTGTACAGGAATCAGCAATATTCATGGGAAAAATAATACAAAACTTGCCTGCACTCTGCTTATAGTGGGAATTTCTCATTGTAAAAAACAAAAAGAACAGAGAGCCATACAGGTTTGTTAATAAAGTGGTCATTTTGCTCTTACTCCCAGTGCTGCTGACTGGAATTGCTGTAATTTCATAAATATATTAAAATAAATGCACACAGAAAAAATAAGTCAAAAGCAATGTTTCATTCTCAGATTTACAGGCTGAGAATCTTTCAAATCTTTCTTTGAATGTAACTTCACCAGCACTAGCTGGTATTCTCTCTTTTGCTCTTAGAAATCCTAGTGACAGTACCAGTGCATTTGCAGACTAGCCAATGCCTAACACCTGGGAATAGCTTTTTCCTTCCACTTTTCATCATGCTTTTATCAGCCTTTTATCCTTTCATACACACATGTACTTACTTCTCTGACACTCTAAATAATTATTAAATCTCAACATTTTAAATGTGCCCCAGCTCTTAAAAGGGAAAAATTGTGCTGGAAGATAATTAAACTCTTTAACTCTCTTGAGTTTAAACTGATAGACTCATCACCTAATTGCAGTCAAAACACAAGGCGAGATGATAGCTGGCTTTGCAGTTTTACATTAATGTGGTCACATTAGTTGCTCTTCACAACAACAGTCTTTGCAGATTGACCTCCTATACTCCTCAAAAGAATCAAAGGGAAAATACAAAATCAGATTTTGGGGAAACTGTTCTGCTTCATCTTGCCACAGTAACATTGAGTTGCGGGACTGTCACATACTCAAGTATTTCATTAAACAGACTCTTTTAAGCCATTTTGGTTTGGATTTCTTATGACCTTGGCACATTTTTTTAAACTAAATATAAATCATGCGACAAACTGGACAAGAGGCTCTTCCACATATGAAAGAAATCCAAAAATGGCTGCAAAAGCTAATGAGTAAGAGTTTTAGCCAGCTTTTACAGTAAAGCACTAACAGCTCACAACTATTCTGCTAAGAGAAACTGTAACTTTGGCTTCATTTTCACTCCAGATGAAGGTAACTTTACATCATCTCCCTCTCCTCTGATCCACACTGTTTCTCTAAGATTTATCATTAATCTGAGAGAAACATTAATCATTTCATAAATTTCTGCTCTGACAGCTGCTGAAGAGAAGTGAGGGTTCAAAATCTTGCCAGGCAGTTCAGCACAGGGTCTGTACTGTGGGCTGCACTGTCTCAGCCCACCTTTACCATCACCCTTTGGCAAATGCTAAAGTACAATCTTACTGGTAGTGTATGAGCAACTTCAAATGTCTGTACTGAAAGAGTAGTAATGTAGGGTGCCATATTAGCCATTTTATTATCTGTGGTTTAAATCTGACTTTTAAAAATTAGACATATTAAGCATATTAAAAATTCAGTCAAAAATCAGTGTGCTGCAAATATGCCCGAAGAGCTGACATTCAGGCTAAAGAACTGATTTTCTTTTGTGTTTAGAACTGCTGGTTTGTTTTCATGTTTGCATTGGTGTTTTTTAAAGAGAAGAAAGACAGCATTATGGACAACTATTTTATATATCTCTATATATGTTCTTTTCTAGATGTATATGAAGACATGGGAACAGGAAATCAAAGAATCTGAAAATACTTCTTTTTCCTTATAACATATGTAACTCCAAGACTGGAGTCAAATTCCATAACTCCAAGAATGGCAAAGGTTTATGCCACCTTTTCTTGAGATAGCAATTTTTCTTCATACTGACAATCCCTTTCCTTGGAGTGCTCCAAACTGCCCATTTCTTAATTTTTTTCTTTTTCTTATTAACTATTTCTTGAGAAGTGTAGGCATTTTTATTCTTTTTTTTTTCCTTATCAGAACACAAAAGACAAAGGGACAGCTTAAAAAAATGCAGTATAAAACCTGTACATTTTATTAAAATAATTGGTAGAGGCACAAGAAAGAAAGCAGGTCCAAGATGCCACCCACAATTCTTTTATTAAAAAATGGCAAAAAATAGTGTATGGGAGTTTTTCATCAGAGTTGACTTTTACAGAAGAAAATCTCCATACTGGTATGAAAAGTAATAAATGCAGTATGTCAGATTTCAAAATACATTTGGAGTTTAAAATAAAGTAATTCTTTTAACTCATTTAATGTGACATATTTTAATTCACAAACATAGAAGCAGATCTGTCAGGCAACTAGAATTTTTAAATGTACCTATGTATATTCTTCAAAATAATGTGTTCTCATTAAATTCTCTTTCCTTTGCATTTGAACTGGGTTTGTATTTGCTGCTGAAGAGCATGTTTCTCATTGACTAGGAGAGCAAGTAATATTCAAGTTACTTCTTAATATTCGAGCTATTTATACATTAAAATTATAATTTCCCAGTGCAAATGAAACCAATCTTACTTTGTGTAAACTCTGTGCTACAAGTCCCTTATAAATAGAGGAGTACTCTTTGAGAAGCTTCTGTTAGCTGGCATCTGAGTCCTGCAGGAAAATTCACCATTATTTCCTCACAGTCAGCTATTAGATGTTAGCTGCAGCCAGGTAAGGGGAATTATGAACTGAATTAATCTACAGAAAAAACCCCTGCTACTGTTACTTCAGTAACAGCTAATTGTGTGGAAAATCATTAGTGTGAATAATGAGAAAGCATCGAGTGTGTCCATCCTTTAAGACAGGCTGTATGGGATTATTTAAAGCACTCTGTTTTATGAAAACCAGTTTCTGCTTATTCGAAATACCTCACCTAATCCAGACTTACTAAACATTCTTCCTGTCTCCATCTTTCAAAGACAAGAAAAAATAACTCAGTTTTCACTGAATATTCTGATCATGTGATTCTAAAAAAAATGGAAAAGGACAACTTCACTATTGCATGTGAGGAAAACAGGATTTTCACAGAGGCAGCTGGGCCAGCCCAAATATGGAAGAAATACTGGCGTGATCTCAAAGATAATGTAGTCACCAGATTCACTCCCTAAGAAATAACCATCTGACATGAAGGCATCAGGCAGAGGCTGCAAGCAGAAACACTTGGGCAGAATTCTGAAGTACTGAAGTTGTCCTGAAGGGCTGAGAAACTCAGGAGGTTCCCCACAATTCCCCCATTGTTCATTCAAATCTGACTTCCTTTGTGTGTTTCAAATTGAGACAGCCCTTTGGGATATGCAAAGACTGATTTTTGACTTCTTTTTCTGTTCTTGCTGGAGTGGATATTTTAATTGCTCTGAAATAAGCATACAGATTTCTGAAAGGCTTGAGACCATTCCGTCTTACCATATTTGATGTCACTGCAGGGCCACAGGGCAGAAAATGCAGATGGATTAGCAGAAATTAATGTTTCTCCACCTGTGGAGCATCTGTATTTAAAACTGCCAGTATGTATACAATGTATACATTTTTCTAAGTTTGATGTGACCAAAAAAAAGAATCAGTTCAATATGAGTTCCATTCTGCATTCTTCTGAGCTCACTTAGGTCCATGCCTAAGTGCATTTTAAGGATTCCAAAACATTTTGTTTCAGAATCTGTGCTCATGTCTTGATAATAGATCAGCAAGCTGTTATTGGATTAAGCCATTTGTCAGAAATGTGAGATGACTTCAGCAATCGAAGACAAAAGTCCACTCTAACAGTCTTTTAAATGTCTGGAAAATACCTGTAAAAATACCTGTAAGTTTAATAAAATAATTGTGTTTATGCATTAGATAATGTCTTTTTGTTCTGTGGGTCCCTGTATGCCTATGTATTTTCACTGGAAAGGACACAATGTCATTAGGTATATAAATAAGAAACAAAAATCTGCTGTTGCAAGTAAAATGTCCCCTGGAGGCTCTGTATGCAAGTCATGGCTGCCACATTCTGACTGTCCAGTCACAACCAAAATTCACAGACAAAAACTCAACTGGTAGGGAAATTTGTTTTACTATACAAAGAAGAAAAATTCATTATCTGGTTTAAATAATTCTTCCAGCTATGGCAGCAGAACCAGCTCTGCAAATAGAAATATATTATTACAAGGGACAGAAAGCAAGCATAAGCAAGTTGCCTTCTGCTTATATTATATTGTCCTCATCTATTTTTCTTTCACTGTGTCTCTTGTATTACTGGCTGTTAGCCAAAAACATACTGGTGGTTTAAATTGCTATTCAAACTGTGTTCATTCTTTACTGTTCTTCCAAAAATTTGTACAGTGCATTGAGCTATTTTTGGTGGAGAAATACTTCCTTTATTATAAAAGAAAAATCTTTTATGCTGTCAGGAGGGGTCATATTCTGGAACTGGCTGGCTTCCCAGAGAAACTGTGGAGTCTCCATACTTGAAGGTGCTGTAAACCCAACTGAATGCAGTCCCAGGCAATCTGCTGAAGTTGGCCTTTGTTACTAGGCCTATGCCATCTGAGGAGAGAGGCTGGGATGCAAAGCATAGTTTACAGGAGTAATTCTTTTATTTATGCATATGAGGTGTCCCAAATAAGCAATGCAATTGTACAGGTGCAACATGATTTGACTAATTGCTGCTTAACAAGCACACGCTACCATTTACTAACCATAGTAAAACTTTGCAAAGCAACTATATATATGATGTCATCACGCACCAGGTGCTTCTCCATTGATCAGATGGTTACTTATCTATGGTGACAGACAGTGGGAAGGTTTCAAATATATGTTAGAGAGACTAGGTTACTGGCATTATCTTGGTTTCCCAGGGGTATCTCTTATCCTTCGTGGACAGATTTTAAGATTCCAAGGAGCAAAGTACTTACCTCAGCGACTAGGCTGTCCTCTTCCTTACAGTGGGCTGGGGTCCTTTATTTTGTTTGCTTATGCATGGTTATTCAGTCTACAATGTAAACCATACATATGTCCAAAAGAAAGTTAATACAAATTTATGTTATAAAGATTAATTGGTATGATAGGGAATGAAATTTTCCTAAGATCCTGCTTTGAGCAGGAGTAGGACTAGAGGATCTCCAGAGATGCTTTCCAACCTCAGTCATGCTATGATTCTGTGAGCTCAGGGAGAGAGATGATTTGTTGTTAGACCTCAGCAAAAATGACACTAGCAGTTGTAATACAATGAGTTCATGTTAATGTAAAGGAAATATGTGCTTCCAATAAACACCCACTTAAACATTCATGGCCAGCTAAGCAAGGTATGGAGGCAAAATACACAGAACTGTGCATGTACTTCCGTGCTTTACCATGCTTCCATGTACTTCCATGAGGGGAGGCCTCATTATTTATGATCTCAGGTTAAAACACTTTTTTACGAAGCTTCTTTTTTATTTCTTTTTGTCTCAGATAAAATATAATCACATATTTTCTGTGGACTTTCTTCAGTTTTAGCATCATTCCTCTGGAATCTGTCACCAGTATGGTGCTATCAAAGCATCTGTATCATACAGATGTAGACAGCAATGGCTTTCCACAGGACATGGCAGGAGCTTCTGGTTAACTATACTTGGGACAATGATAAGGAGAAGAGGAAAGGAGCTAATATTAATAAACACCAACTTCCTGGCAAACGCAAATTGATGCTGTCCCATGTGACACATGGAAAACTGCAGAATGTAATTCATAAGCGTCTCTTAAATAGAACTTCGAAGTTCAGTATCCAGTCTTTATCACTGGCTGACAATGTAACTGTCCATGTAAGTCTGTACAGAAATGTTTTGCTCAACAAGAAGTTCTTCAGAAGGATTCATGAGTGTATGAAACGAGCTCAGGCCCTGCAAAGTAGGAACCTTGCTCCCTTACTGCCTTTCTCTGGAGGCCATAAGGCTTTTCTAGAGAGAGACAGAACTGCTGCAAAAGTTTCCAAACAGTTCACAGACAGATATAAAGGGATAACGTTGTAAGCAATGAAACTGATGCAGCCTTGTTGTGGAAAGTGAAGTTGTGCTGTGTCATTAAAATAAGGATAAGGAGTAGAGAAGACAAAAGATTAGGCATCTAAGGAGTCTGTTCAAGTGTAAATCTGCATCACAGTTCAGTTAAACATGCAATGCAAATACCAGCACGTTGGAAATCCTGCTCCACCTAGAAAGATAATATGTATTCCCTCAGGCTATGTGCTGCATTCCAGGGCAAAGTACAAGGCTGCTGGTCACAGAGGATCTCATAGCTCAGATATGATTTAATTTAGATGTATTAGGGCAGGGCTTCTGACCTAGAGAATCTCAATACAATAGCATACTCCAAGCAAAAATTAACACATGTTCTTATTTAGAAAAGTACTGTCTAAGGTCAACACTGGTATCTTCATCAAGGTACATCTTTCATACTTCCTGTAGTGCTTAAAAGTAGTTTCTATATAACTTTTTTTTCCACCTTAATAGTAAAGGAAAAAGAATGTTTTGTTAAGTCAAGACAAAATCTTACCTGAGAGAAAATGAAAATTGTGTTGACTATCTTTCCTATGTTTTTCCTAGAGCTACACTTCCCTCTTTAACTTCACCTTGCTGATTTTTGTTCTGCAGATCTACCAAATCATACTAAATTCAAAACCTGGCTTTCAAGCACTTTTCAAGTCGTTTGAATCTGTTATGTTTAGTCTCATCCACAAGTTGTATCTAAAAGTGCAGAAAATTCAAAATACATTCAAATATTCCAGATCACTATTCTAAAGAGCAGGCTAGCACATTAAGAAAACTGGATTCCATTTAAAATTCCTTTCAACTGTGTCTGAAAGATACAGCCAAATGAGGAAAGCCTTTGAGAAGCAACATAAAGGAGAAAAAGAAAGTTTAGAATAAGCCCAAAGATATATTTTATCTTAGTGGGAAAAGATACAAAGAAAGATGAAATAAGCCCTCTAGTACGTACAAAATTTCTTCTAACAAAAAGGACTGTGGTCACATTTTCTCCGTCTCTAATAAGACAAGGAAAAGAAAAGACCCACTTGAGTCCTCTCGGAGGTTTGCAGGTTCATTCCCTTGAGGCACCTAGTAGTCCAGCTTCCCCCAATTCTCTGACTCCCTAAGTTCCTCGGACACAGATGTTCAGTGTTGGCCACACAGCTCAGGGGTAGCAAGAGTAACATAACTCCTGGCCTGTATCAGGAATAGTGTAGCCAGCAGGACTAGGGAAGGTCAAAGGTCAAAGATTGGACTTGATGATCTCAGAGGTCTTTCCCAACCTAACTGATTCTGTGATTCTGTAATTCTGTGATCTTCCCCCATCCTACTCTGATCACTCATTCTTTCCCAACTCTTCCACCTCCTTCATCTGCCTCCCCAACCAACACTGGGGAATGGGGGTCTGTAGTCAGTTCATAACAGTTTGGTCAGTCCATAGCTATTTCTCTCTGCATTTTATTGGCTAAATATTATTTGTATGGTGTTTCCTAATTTCTCAAGTTTCTGGATAGCAGCTCAAGACAGTGCTGTGTACCTGTTTTTAAAAAGGCATCCTAGAATAGGTTTCTTACATTAATTTCCTAAGACAGGAAGTTAGGAAGGGGCAGACCTCCTCCTCTAGCTGAAGCAATCTGTTTGGTGAAAGAGAAAGCAAAACAGGAAGGGAGCAATAACACCTCCCATACGCCTTGCATCTATGATCTTCTCATTTTTCTGCAACACCCGGCTTGATTTGCCCAGTCTACAGCATTGAGATGCCATTGTAGAAGGGTAAAGGTCTGTTTTGCCAAGGTCCATTTTGACAAGGTAAGGAATAACAAATAATCTATAGCAGTCACTGTAATTTCTCTCCTCTAGAGATGAATGTCTGTTCTTTTCCTTCCTTCTATTTCTGACCCCAGGTTTATGTTAGAATATTATGAACTGATTTTAGTGGGGTTTTTTTCACCATACTTTAGAAGAGTAGTTCAGTTGAAGTTTAGCTGTTGGATTTCCTGCTTGAACAAAATAGGTGTGTTGAACAACTATAGGAAAGAAACCTGCAGAACAGAACAGTTACAGTAAGTACATGCATATTTACTTCTAGTCTGGAATATTTTATGAAGACCTGATGTCTTAGTTTTATACCATGTCTTTTGCTTGGGGTTTCGGGTTTATTTTTCAGGGTTTTTTTTTTGAGATATAAATTATATGTATTAGGTGATCTGTAAGCTACTAAGATAAAGTTTTCCAAATCTACTGAATATCTGCAAATGAAAAGTTTTCATTATGAGATTACAGTGAAATAATACCAAGGAAAATGACCTTAAATAAATTATTCTGCAGAAATGATACAGTTGTTCCATGTTGGAAAAGACATCTTTCAAGTATTTCAGTTGGCCAGAACCATTAACTAGCAAGTAGCATAAAACATAGAAACAGTACATTAGTCTGTGGAATGAAAGAATCCTGTTCTGGAACTTGATTTATTAGAGGAATTCTAAACACTAAGACATAGAAAAACAGTTTTAAGGACATAGACATGTTTGTTATGTCAGGATTATATTGTACCTCTGTTAGAAAGTGTGTTTGGGGAGAATTCAAATCATTCTTTTACATTGCCGGTTGAACACTATTTCTGAGCAGAAGTGCTTTAGTTTCAGTTTCTTTTCTCAGCTGCCAGATAACCTGAGCGGGGTTTCTGGTGAATAGTGATAGGTACTTCAGTCACAGAATAAAAACATTATTAGTTTCTTTCCCCCTCCACCCTCAATTTCTGACAATATGTGCTTACCACAGCAGCATTTTAAAGAGCTAGAAACTAATTTTTCTTCTTCTGTGAGCTAAAGGGAGAATCTATAAAGCAAAATGCAACTGCAGTCTACCATAGCCTGCTACCCCACTTTTTTCTCTGCTCTCACAATTTGTTAAATAAGGAGGCGGTTTGGCCAAAAGTAGGACAGCTGTTTTCCCCAACTAGTTATAAGAAATCTTTACTATTGCTTCTCATTAAAGCTTATAGTTTAGGAAATGAAATAATAGATTGAGGAAAGTATGTCAATAGAATGGCTTAGATAGATAAGTATTATTTCAGAAAACAAAATTTCACTGAAAAAAATCTGAGAAGTTGTTTGGTTTCAGGAACACTGCTATGAACAAGAAAATGTGCATTGACACTTGGTAGCCAAAACCACTAATGCCACAACTGTAGGTGAGTGCAATCAGGATTCAGGAGTTGGACTGCTGTGAAATCAGGAGTTGGACTTGGTGACCTTCATAAGCCCCCTCCAACTGAGGATATTCTATGGTTCTATGATTTTATAATTTACTTTGTTTTAATTATTGGATGGCCCATACAATCACAAACAGGTATCAGTCACAATTTTTGTGTAGTGTCATCTACAGAAATTATTTAAAAACAAGATTAAAATAATTGTGCAATAAATCTATCTCTTTTAAGTAGCAAATGCATTATATATGATCTCATTTCACATTCTCATGATGTCCCCAAATTTGTTGTATTCCATATAAAAAAATTACACTAATGAAGAAATCAATGGTGAATAATAGCAAGGAAATATGTGTTATTCAGTTAATAGGCAATTAACTGAACCACTTATCTAGCAATTTTGTGATTTTTTTCCTTAAAGAATGGAAAAGGCAACCACTGAAAAAAATGGGAAATCCCATTCATATCAAGATGTTGAAGAGCAGACAAAAGAAGAAATCAAACAACGGGGAAATGAAGTTGTTAAGATTGACCAGGAATATGCAGAAATCCTGTTTAACCAAGGAAAAGATGGAGATACTGCAAAGAAAGAGTGTGAGAGGAACAATGAGTCATTTAATTCCAGTATACCAAAGGATTCTAAGACAGAGCCCATAGAAGACACAAAAGCAATTAAGTCAGCTGGCAAAAAGAATGTATCAGATGAGGCACTGTCAAGCAGCCAGCACCCAACTGGAAAGTTGTGTATGCCATATCCTTTTGATAATTTCAGTGATGGTACTCGATACACACAGTATAATATTCTCAATGTCCCTGAAACAGGGCCACTAAATCTCATGGATCCAGCACATGAATTCAAATTACTTACCAACACTGAGAATGCACTAGAAGAGGAAATCATGATGAAATTTAGCAATGAAGTCTTTCGATTTGCTGCAGCCTGCATGAACTCCCGCACAAATGGCACTATTCATTTTGGAGTACGTGACAATCCACATGGGAAAATTGAAGGAATAAATGTTACCAGGCAAGATACATATGTTAAGCATTTCAATAATGTCCTCAGAAAGTACTTTAATGAGTCCTGCATCAACATTGCAGAAAGTTGCATTAGACAACCTAGATTTGTGGAAGTGTTATTACAAAATGGAACTCCATCACATCTCTTTGTCATTGAAGTAGATGTGGTTCCCCAACATTGCATCTGTGGTACAAAATATTTCTGTACCAACACATACGAATATAAGAGTAAGAGTTGGAAAAAAGCTGTCTTCATCCGAGATGGAGCTAGTTCTAAAAACATTCACAATACAAAAGAATTCGAAAAATTTAAAGCTAAGTTGACATCTTTAGCAGATCGTCGTAAAAGAGCAGAAGAAGAACGTAACTTGAAGCCAAAGAAGTCAACGAATGAAGGACTGAAGTTAGTTAGTCTGCTCACGGGTAACAGGGACTCACTAAATAGCTCTTATTATGACTACTATATTTTGGTAACAAACAAGTGCCACCCAAGTCAAACTTCAGACTTAGACTTTTTACATGAAATAAATTGGTTTGCTGTGCTTGACTTTGATTCTGAATCAGAAATTAATGGTGTGTTCAAGGCTTACAAAAAAAATCGAAATGCCAAAGTTCACTTCCCAGATTATTATGAGTACATGGGAGGTTCAGTTTCTGAACAAGCTAAAAAGATGAAAATGTATCAGGAGACCAACTGGATTTTCTGCAATGGGGGATCAGACTCCAAAGGCAATAATGAACTACCATTGGATCCTAATTCATGGCAAAGAGACAGAGCTGCTGATGTCAGAAAAATGATTTCCTTTCTTTTACATAAAGATGTAAAGCAAAATGGGAAGTTTTTAATAGTGTTTCTTTTGCTTTCCACAGTGGAAGATACAGCAGATCCCCTTACTGAAACTTTTATAACATTTTACCAAGAATTAAAGGGTCTAGAAGACATTGTCTGCATTTGCATTGGTTCAGATACCTACCAGCGATGGAAAGATCTTCTAGATGCTAGACGCATTGATGAGGAAGCACTCTCAAAAAAATGTGTTTCTAATGTAACGCTGGAAATGGTAAATGGTACCATCATAAAACTGGCATCAGATAGACGATCTTCTGAAAGACTTCTGCCCTCTGTTGGTCATTCTACTGTTTGTCTCTCAAAGAAGAAAGAAGACTCCATGGCAGCTTTGGAAATACTTTGTGAAAATGAATGCAAAGACACAGGTATAGAGAAGGATGAAAATAAATTTCAAAATTTCCTGAAAGAGCGAGAAGAAGAGTTTTATCGAGGTGGTAAAGTATCATGGTGGAATTTCTACTTTTCTTCTGAAAACTATCGTTCAGACTTTATTAGAAGGGACAGTTACGAAAAGCTTGAAGACCTAATTGTGTCTTCATCTAACAGTGCTAATGAACCACCTGTAAAAATTATCAACCTTTACCACCACCCAGGCTGTGGTGGTACAACATTATCTATGCATATCCTTTGGGATTTCCGGAAGCAGTTCAGATGTGCTGTTCTGAAAAACAAACCAAGTGACATTGGAACACAGGTGACAACTTTACTCACCTGTGGAGCAAATGACAACACAGGCTATTTACCAGTATTACTTCTTGTGGATGATTTTGAAGAGCAAGAAAATGTTGATGTTCTGCAGAAAGAAATTCAGGCAGCTGTCATAGAAAAAAACCTTTGGTATGGAAAACCTGTAGTGATAATTCTAAACTGTATGAGATCTCAGAATCCTGATGAAAGTTCAAAAATCAATTTCTTGAACAGTGTTTCTTTAAAACATGTGCTTTCTGATAAAGAGCAAAGGGCCTTTGATCAGAAATTAGAAGAAATTGAAGAGGTACATTCAAATCCTGACAATTTCTATTCATTTATGATTATGAAGAAAAACTTTGATCCACAGTATATAGAAAAAGTGGTAAAAAATACCTTGCACAACTTGGATACTGCCTCTAAACCAGCACAACTTGTTTGCTTTCTAACACTGTTAAACTCATATGTAAGAACATCTGCAATTTCAGTATCTCTATGTGAAGAATTCTTAGGAAAAAATTCTCAAGACATAGGCTTCAGTAAAGATAAATTAATTGAAAAGATGGGAATTTGTTCCAATATTCTAATATCTGCTCAGGTACATGAATACACAAGACACAAAGGTCTTCGTATCATTCATCCATTGATAGCATCTCACTGCCTAACAGAGTTGAAACAAAGCTATAGCTTGACTAAAAGTGCAATTACATTACAGTTATTGAAAGAAGATTTATTTTATAAGACTTTGTTAAAGCAAGACAAACTTAGTCGTGATATACAAACCCTGCTGCTTACTAGGCAGCGCAAGGAACATGGTGATGAGTCAGACACATCATTTTCCCCCTTAATCGAAGCCATTCATAAGGAAGAAAAGTATGGTGTTGTGGAACATGTGTTAGAACAAGCATCCAAGAGATTTGAGCAAAATGGTTACATTTGCCAAGCCTTAGCAAGATTCTGCATTAAAGTAAGGAAATTTGACTCCGCACTAAAGTGGGCCAAAGCAGCCAAAGAAAGAGCACAACACAATTCATACATATCAGATACCCTAGGTCAAGTCTTTAAAAGTGAGCTAAGAGACTGGGTGGAGTGCAAAGAAAAGAGTGCAGTCCTGACACCCGAGAAACTGGAACACTTGCTAAAGCTTGCTAATAATGCTTCACAGGCTTTCCAAGAATCTCAGAGTCAAGCAGAAAATGAAGTCAATGAACAATATTTGCAGCATCAAAAACATAAAGGAAAGTTTCAAATGTACAATACTGCTGGTTATCAGGGAGAAATAGAAACTATTCTTTATGTTATTGATGTCCTTTGTCATGTCCCTTTTTTCAGCAAAAAAGACTTACAGTGTAGAAAAAATATGACAAAGTATCTGTCAGGAAATAGTGTTTTGAATGTAGAAGACCCTAACACAGACAGTGAAATGTTTGAGGTTCTTGAACATTATTCCAGCTTTTTACATAATTTGCGACCAAGGTTAAAAAGGGCATTTGGCTTTTTTGAAGACTACTTTGTGTTTTTCAAAGCACAGAGCAGCGAAAAAGAAATTGTAGAAGCAAAATTGTATGGGAAGGTTCAAGAATGTTTTACCAAATACAAAGAAATATTTTGTTATTTCAGTTTTGAGCAACTGAGAAGTAAACAGGTTTCCAAGTGGCCCATTTCTCAGTGTATAGAAGCATACAGGGACACTGTGGATGCTTTCAAAGCAAACTCATTTTCTGGCATTTTGGAATACCTCCAGAGAAATCACGGAACTGCTGAAAGAGAAATAGAAGACATAGTAGAAGCGTATGCAATTTTGTGTGAGAAGAATGAGCGAGCAACTTTGAAAGACAAACAGAATTTGATTTTGGCAAATGTTGTTCTTAACTGCATTAAGCCTAAATCCACTAAGTTACGTCGTTCTAAAGATTTGAAGAGTCTACTTCTAAGCATTCTACAGGAAGCAGAACAAACTTCACAATGTATAGAGCCTTTCTTCCTAGCCTCCTTGTTATTCTGGCCCCAAAATATAAAACAACTAAATGAAGATTCAAGGAAAATGAAAACTTTTGTTGAACGCTTAAGTGTGTCTTTCAAAGAGCTCTATGGAACTTTGTGTCATTCCAGGCAGCCTCTGGCTCTTTTCTATCTGGCAAAAGGCAGTGGTCTGAACAGATTTGTTCACAAAGGAAAAATAGATCAGCTTCTTAGTTCACTTTCAGAACAGGAACTGAATTCCCTTTGGCAGAATGGAAATATCTGGAAGAAACAAGCTGTTCAAGATCTTTTGCTTCCTTTGGATGGAACAGTTGAGGGCAACATTATCTACATAGACTATGGCAGAAATGAAAACTTCAGGGTACCAGTGCAGCCTGTTGCCTCACGCCCACTGAAAAACGGCCCAAACGTAGAAAGAGTGTCTTTTTACCTTGGGTTTTCCATTGCTGGCCTCCTGGCATACAACACACAAAGTCTGTCATTACAAAAATAAGTATTACATTTTCTCAGCTACGAGGCTTTTTCAGGCAAAATTATCCTTTAACTAGTTTTTGGGTCGTTTGGTTTTTTTCATATCAGCTCTGATCTTTGTAAAAGACCAGGCAATTAAAATGCTTAAAGTGGTCATTGATTGCATTGCCTTCCTCGTGTGTATAAAAGCACTTGCTATGTTTAGATACAATTAACTTTTCTGCAGGGTGCAGTGATGGGGTGCTGAGGGGTGCTCCATTTTGGGGAGGCCATGAACTGTCCTGAGCCGGTCAAAGCCACTTCCAGGCAACTTCAGCACTGGGGCGAGCACCCTGTCTACAACCAAACCTCTGCGCAAAAGGGAGCCCATGGCAATCTGACAAGTTTAAGGAAGTGCACCAGCTGTGACAGACAGGAGAAACGGTGGAGGAGATACTGTTGGAGGTGTGAAACAGAACATTGTTGAGGCACGGCTGGAGACACACTTCTGGAAAGGGGTGACCCGACCCTTATTAGGGTTGGATACCCTTGAGGGCCACCCACATCAGGGCAGGGACACCCCTGAGGGACTGCAGTCTGTGGGTGACTCATGCTGAGGCAAGGACACTCCCGAGGGACTGCAGGCCATGAGTGACCCGTGCTGGGGCTGAGGAAACAAGAAGCAAGAAGCAGTGGAGAAGCCGAAGAAAATATTCAAAGCAAGGAGCAGAAAAGATAAACCACTACTCTGAGACCAACCACCTTTGCTACAGGCCTGTAACCTTGACTAGGAATATGAAAGGAGAGGTGTTGGAATAAAGTTGAAAGGGGAAGAAAGGCATTCCCCTGTGCTTGCTTAGTTGTTTGTCTTCTTGGTTTCTCAATATCACAATCAGTAATCTAAGGTTAATGTCAATTGGCAAGAAATTAAGTCAAACTCCCCAAATCAAGTCTGTTTTGATCACAACAATGTACATTTACTAATAAATCTTGGTATCTGGCACAGTGCATTACATGCTAGACACTGCACTCTGAGCCTATCTTAGTTTACAGAAATAGAGATCTCATTATTTGTATACAGTAGTCTGTTTGTTATAAAATTGTATTTTAGCAGTAGCTCAATAATAAATATTTGATAAAATACTTAATGGCACAGTGTGGAATTGTATTTGATTATATACAAAGGCTGACAGAATTGCTTTTTACAAGAATTTCCTATTTTCCATTATTTTGTAAGACTATATTTTTCATGGCTCTTAACTTTGTTGATCTTTTGATTTTGAAAACTAAGCTCTCCCATGCCAAATATCTGCCTCAGATGTATTTCATGTTAATTAAAGCCAAAAGGCTCAGTAGCTTCCAAATGTGAGGTCAAGGAAAAAAATATGTTGTATTGCCCGTGTTAAACAACTCTACCAGCTTTTGCCAGCATGATTATAAATTTTTTTGGAGTGGTTTTTGAAAAAGGCTTCTCTGCTAGAAGAAAAAAGGTANCTTTGTATGGAAAAAGGAGGGGGGGGGGGGGGGGGGGGGGTGGGATTGTCTGTGGAGGCGTAATTTTATCAGTTTACAAGATTTGAAAAGACTACTTTTCACTCATACGTGGGTATATGCAAACTTCACAGAAGGGTCTACACACAGCAGACAGCCCCAGAAGTTGCAGGTCCGGGCTGTGATGTGCAAGGTCAGTGCTAAGAACTCAGCATTGCACTGTCAGTCCTGAGTCCAGAAACCTGATACAACCGGGTTATACATGAGCGAAAGGCAGGTCTGCAGGGAGGAGAGACAGGGAGGCCGAAGGAGCTGTTTGGCTTTCACAAACCACTGTGATGCTCTCTCAACAGCTCCCTCTGTAGCGCTGATGGGGTGGTCGGTGCCCCCACTATGTCAAAGCATCGTTTGTGCACTGGGAGCTCCTGTGTGGGAACAGCAGATAAGAAATCCCCTCTTGGAAGAGTGTAAGGCCTGCAAGTAATGGTTTAGGGAGGTGGAAGTTAAAAGTACTGAGGAACTTTCTCTATCTAAAATTAGAGATACAAGTATGTAACTTCACAAGTGGTAAGAGAGAGGAAAAGGGAAGGGAATAACTTCGTACTTGTGCGTTAAATTTTACTTTAAATTCTACTGCTGCTGCCTAGTCCTACCCTCACCTCTGCCTGGTTCAAGGAGCATTTTCTCTAATGCCCACACTTCACACTTTTATTTCAAAACAAAATGATGTGGTTCAAGGTATTCAGTAGAGCAGATGCACCTCTGTTTATTTCTGTGCTGTTGGGGGTTTTTCTCTCGCAAATGTGGACAAAATTTAAAAGATTCAGGGTTGAAATAAGTAATACAACCATGGAATGGAAAAAATAAGGCAGGAAGAATTTTATCAAAAATGACTGGCATGTTTATATCCCGGGATGACGAGGTGATGCAGCTTTGCACGGCGACAGCAGCAACATCAGCCCTATGGGTGCTGGATGAAAGGTGAACCTGGCGGCTCCTGGAACGTGCAACGGCCCGTGTCCACAACAACACCAACAACAAAGGCGGCGGACGTTTCGCTCTGCGGGGGGAGGGCGGCCACCAGGCGGAGCTGCTGCTCCGCGCCAGCGCCGAACCCGCGGAAGCGCCGGGAGCGCGGAGGGGGCGGGAGGCGGCCGGGGAGGCGCTTTGCTCCTCGTGGTCATTGCCAAGAAATGTCAATAAACGGCGTCCAAGCTTACACTCTTGCGGACATACGCTCGAAGTAGGTCGCTGAAGCTGGAGAGGTGCTGATGACAGGACTGTCTCAGTCTCTAATCACAGTGGCCTCTAAATTGGAAAGACAGGCTCTTGCCGCAGGCTGGTCACCATAGCAAGAGACCACTCGTCCCTCCCGTGAGAGGAATATGGAAAAGGCCATCCCCACAGCCATGAGGAAATCACTCCAAAAAATGCACCAAAGATGCAAAAGCAAAATCCACTGGGAGTGGAATAAGGCCTTTCCCTTCCCAACCACGTTGCCAACCCATGGGAGAGTAGCCAGCGGTGGCGTGGTGAGGGGACTGAGTGTGGAACTGTGCGAGGCTGTCTCCTGTGCAAGGTGGCGGATGGCCCTCTCCATCACTGCTGCCATTTGGGCAGATGCTGAGCAGGAGGACTGGAGACCAACACGTCTGCAGCGAGAGACTGAGCTTTGTCTAACCATAAATACCTGTGTTGGGAAGCTTCACACACAAGAGTTAATGCAACCTGGGCAAAAAAGATGGGAGGAGAGTGACTGGGTTCTGCTGGAGTCACTTAGCCTTACCCACAAGGGAATAAGGAGAGTCTGCACCATGAGGAGTTGATTAAGCTAGAAGCACAACCCACTCTCCAGTGAAGGGAGTGTTGGCTGTGACAAATCTATATTGCTTGTTTGAGGACTGTGCTACAGAAAGCTATTTCTGGTTTCCCTCTGCCTAAATCTTCACTTTATGTAACCTGTCACAAGACAACTTCTGACTTCCTCTTTATAGGAATTTGCTTGTTCCAGACTGTTGCCTAAAAGCTCAGAATGAAAAACATGCTCTTCCCTACTCAGCAGCTGTGTTCCCTGAGAGGAGCTTAGGGTTCCACTGGTAATTGTTGAGCCAAACTGTAGCACCAGCTTCAGTGCAGCTATGGTGGCGCTGGGAGAGATCTGGCTTTGCAGCAGATGGAAGACTGAAGAAGAAAATTGCAATAGAAAAGACTATAGTAACAGCTATTAGTTAATAATGATTATAATAAGAAGTGAGAAAGAAGGGAAGTAAGAAGACCTGTTTTTGTGCTAACTTTCCACCTTCTTCAATAATTCCTGTGTGTAAGTCTTCCAACTGAGAAAAATGGGAAAAGAACACAAACTGACAGGTCTAGTTCAAGCAGACATGATGGATCCAGTTTATACATATGATGGGATGTGTGTGCTCCAATGGAACAAAATACAGGAAGAGTTACAAAAAATACATCAGCCATGAGTTGCCACTTCATCATAGACTGACCAGTCAACTGCACAGCAGAGGAACATAAGCAACAACAACTGAGATGCATGGTGAAATTCCTATTGGTGTAAGTGTATAGGAGAGTTCAAGTTCAGTGTGGTCACAGGGATCATTTGCAAATTGCATGTTAGTATACAGACCTACTTTCCCAGAAGACAAAGTAGAAGACAAAGATAGAGCAGGAATGACAGTCTTGTCAAAAGAAGAAACAAAATGGTGTTTTAAAGTCCTGTCTAATTAAGCTGTTTGTAACTAGTCTTTCAAGCAGCGTTTTTATATTAGAACAACAAATCTTTATGGTTAAATTTATTTAGCCTGCAGTTGTCCTGAAAAGGCCAGTATCAAAAGAAACAAAATGAGCGTAACAGCAAAGAGAAATCATCTTTCTTGGAACAAGCTGGAATGTCAAAGACTCAGGTCTACAGTATGCTGATAAGGTACATCGTTGTCTGAACTTTCCCTCCCAGAGCCATCTATCTCTATTCTCACTGCCTGGAGATGGTTCTGTGTCAACTTTGCATCTGCATCAGTAACTCATTCTGTTCAGCCATCTGTTCCACAGACATCAAACTGTTAAGAAGCCCCAGTACAGCACAATCTAGTCCAATAACACAGAAACAGAAAAGAAAAGATCTCATTACCATTTGAATTCACAGGCTCTCCTGTGATACACATACAATATTTTTTTATATTGACATGAACATGGTCATTCAGTGAGTAAATTCTCAGTTATAACAAAGGGATTAAAATCAAACACTTAATATGCAACAGCTTTATTCAGAGGCAAAATAGTTATTGAGTTAAGCTAGGATTTGGGGTAGTTGTTTCTCACTTTGAAGGGTTTAACTGAGTTAAGAAAACTCTCATATTAACTAGGATGACCATTACATCTTCCATTTTAACTGCTGAAGATTTCACCACTAATTTACAGTCCGAATGAGATACGTATTTAAAAGTTAAGGTCTCAGAAGAAAATTCTAACAGTAGGTTGTTGACAGGTTTCTAGTGCAATTTGATGTTTCTTGTTGTTTTTATTTATTCAAGTCCATATATGATAGAAACTTAGGATTTTTTAATTTCAATTTACCATGTTGTATTTCTAAATTAATATGTTCCAAGAGCTTGTAAAGTTGAATCTGCCTAATTCAGTGGCTTTTGATATTTTTTTTCCCTAGGTTTTTTAGCATTATAGAGCTAGCTAGGATAATTAAAGGCCAGAGAGCTGGATTCCATTCTGGCCTGTAAATCTTCAACAGAACTGGTGCTGAAGTTTCAATAACAAAATCATTATTGTGAATGATTACTGAGCCAGAGAAAACCATTGATTGACATTCAGATTCTTAACTGAATTTGCAGATGCTGCAAAGTGAGAAGATTTGGTGGGAGGTCTGTGAGTCATTGAGAGGATCTTAGCCTCAAAGTTTGGGCTTTGGGAGACAGAGACTGCAGAATCGTGCAAGAGCAATGTACTCAAGCCTCGTTTGAAGAAAAATGAATGCTGTGTTTAAAACAATAATCCCTTTGGCTAATTAATGTGTGATCTGATTGGTAAATTAGCCTCGATGAAGTTTTTGCTACGACAGCTCCAGTATTTTGAGTACCTAAGGGATTTTATTTTTAAAAAGGAAAGAAGGCAAAGATTCTAATTACACATTGACCATATATATTCTTAACACATTATGAAATGTAATCATCTGTTGTGATACAGCCTCCACTGAAGAGCTGGATATACAGCCTGATACAGTTTGTGACTGTGTAGTGTGCACCCCATTAGCTATACTGCACTCTAAGCCACATGTTAGATTCTATTATGTTCTAAAGGTTTAATAAAGCCTTTCTGTTTTTACATGACATTCTGACCTGCTAACACATTAATAGTGCACAGACCCTGTCTTTGGAGCTGAAACTTGCTCAGTCTTGTGGCATATCTCTCATTTCACCTCTATCTTTGTTTTATATAACTCTCCCCACACTGTCTCTGGGAAAGAAATACACCAGACTTGTGTCCCCCAACAGAGCCGTGGTCTCTAAGGAAACTCGTGCATTAATTAAGGAATAGTATAATGGGTATGGTTTTGTTTTGTTAACCAGTGCCCCAAGGAGCATCGTTTCACTTACATGAGTATTTTACCCCCTCCTCCACTAGCAAATATCAGCATATTTCTGTTAACTCTTATGTGGGTATGTTCAAAACAATACATATGAGATAAAATTTTGTCTTTTGAAATAGCAAGCAAATTGGCACATGAATTTAATTTCTGTAGTAACTTGGCACTGTCTTCTCTGGTTACTGGTTGTTGGCCTCCCCCTCAAAATGTTCTAGTATTGGAGCCAACACCCATGGCCACACACTGGGTGTGCTTGGCAGCTGCAGGGCCCAGATGCCAACCACTGGAATGTATTTCATGTAGCAGTGTCTCTGCCTGTGGCTTGGCTTCTTGGCCAGCCTTTAGCAAAGTCTCTTCTCCAGACTCATCTGGCTCCAACGTTTGCAGCTCTTGCAGCTGTGGAACTGAAGCAAAGGCAATTTACAGATGATCTACCTCACCACTCCAGGAACCACTTGCCTGTACGAGCTCCTAGCAAGATGCATACACGGAGTCCTTTTAGCATGAAAAAGGGAGATGTCCCGCTTGCCTTTATTCATTGTGGACAACCAACTGTATGGATTGACAGGGGTCTGAAAGGACAAAACACCCTAGTAAACCTGACAGATACCATTGAAAGCTTCTTTTTGATGTCAGACACGGAAGGTAGCATCTGCTGAACTCCCAAGAGAGACCAACCTGCCAGAGACTCCAAATTACTCTTTCAAGTTCCTTTTACCTAAGGCCCCTGAAAAGTACATAATTGGCTCAGCATGAGTTATTTTGCGTATATGGATTTCCACCACTCTCTCCAGCAATCACTGTGGTGATCTAGGTGTGTATTTATCCCTACTCTTCTACGAGACAAAAGAAATAAAAGAAATAAAGAAAAGGAGAGAGAGAGAGAAAAGCGAGAAAAGCGAAGAAAGGAAAGGAAAGGAAAGGAAAGGAAAGGAAAGGAAAGGAAAGGAAAGGAAAGGAAAGGAAAGGAAAGGAAAGGAAAGGAAAGGAAAGGAAAGGAAGGGAGAGGGAGGGAGAGGAAAGGAAAGGAAAGGAAAGGAAAGGAAAGGAAAGGAAAGGAAAGGAAAGGAAAGGAAA
>VXBA01005360.1:655839-720924 GCA_013399895.1 Serilophus lunatus
AAGAAAAAAAGAAAGAAAGAAAGAAAGAAAGAAAGAAAGAAAGAAAGAAAGAAAGAAAGAAAGAAAGAAAGAAAGAAAGAAAGAAAGAAAGAAAGAAAAGACCTGTCTAATTGTTCAGGGTATATTTAATGAAAAATGAAAAATATAGCTTATTACCATAAGTAATGTACTGAATAAGGTTTTGGAGAATAATTATGAATGTTTTATATTTTGTAGGGCTTCCAATCTTAATGTTTTCATTGTAGCATTCCACTGTGGTTTCTCTGCTACAGTGCCCTCTAGACTTCCACATTTGCCTGGAGAGCTGGCAGCTCGCTAAAGACAAGCCAAGCAGAACACTGAAGGTGTGTTTTCTTACGCGCCTACGATACAGAGATTGACTTCACTGCAGTTACATACATCTGACATTACTAGATCAACGCACACTTCTGTTATGAAGCTGCAGTAAGAAAATGTTGATTTATCAAATACTGAAACACTAAGTTGATACTGAATTGCAATCTTTGACTGAAATATCTTTAAATACCTACAACACTGGAGGAATTAATTTTACACCCCTCATTTGTACTTGCTTTGGTGTGCACAAGGATAAATTCATCGAAGGGTAATCTCAACTTCCCAGGTTGTATTTAAGAATGGCTGCAACTTGAGAAAGTGCACAGTTAGTTAACCATCTTCTCTTTTGAACCATATCTAAGAAAAATTATGTTGGCAGTAGAAGAAAATACCTCTAGAACATACACTTTTGAACCATGTGTGCACTCAGGAATTAAAAGGTGTACAAGGTATTAATACATACTCATCTGGAAGGTGTCCATTAAGGGAAAAAAATATTAATTTATGTTCTATTCTTAAAATAATCTTGTTCAAAGTATAACCAAAGATTATGGAACCGATTCTTTTCTGCCTTAGCACTGATACAGCTATGTCTTGTCACTGCATCTACTTCAGTGCTGTCATTTCTTTTGGCATTGGTGCCACTGGGAGCACTGTTACCTACTCGTATAGTAACCAAACTTTGTGCAGGTTTCTCAGTATACTTTTTCAGTGACTTTTTAAAAAAATAGCATTAAAACATAAAATTACACAGTATGGTCATAGTTGGTCAGGACTCTCCAAGATCTTATTCTAAGTGAGAGTATCTCTCCCATCGTTTAACCTGGAGGGAAAAAAATAGTCTTATGATTCAGTACAAGCACTGGTAAAAGAGGGAAAAGATATACTAAAATGGCAAGAGGCTAGTGAAAAACTCCAGGGGGAAATAAGAAAAAGTAGAAACATGAGAACGTAGACAATTCAGTTCAGGTAAGTCAAAGAAATCAAATTATGCCTGTTGATGTACTATAAATCTGCTGAGAAAACCTATATATTATTAAAAACTAAAGAACGATACACTCCATTTTTAGCACTCATTAAAAACACAGCAAGAAATTGAGTCTCTCTAAGAAAAACATTGAGAATAATACTGTAAACATTTTAATGCCTCATAATATAATAAAAATATTATGACAAATATAACTTTAATTCTACTTTTTCGTTAATTCTTTCTGGGTCAGAGAAAGATTTCAGCACAAATTCAGACTAAAATATTTGAGGTAATTTAGCTTAAAGAGAATGGATACTAAAAGAAAGATGAAGTGTAGACCATAAGGGTGTAGAGAAAGCCAATCAGGTGCCTGTATTTTGCTTCTTATATTCCAAAGAGATTATCCAGTGAAATTAATAAAACATGAGTATCAGTGACTGATGCTTTCTACAAAATGAATGCCTGAAAGATGCTCCTGGAATACTTGCTGAGACAGAATTTTTGTAAAATGGTTCAGATATTTGTTTGCAGTGTATAGATGTTTCCTATGAGGTTAAGCAAGATAAAATCTGTTAGACATATCCACCTTCAGTTTGTAAGAAACACATAAGCTAGTTATTGGATAAGTCTGAAAGATCTGTTATGACACAGCTGTCAAAGATGAGTGTTCCCCTTCTGTAAAATTTGATTTTCACTGTATTTAAGAATATGGCCATTATTGTGAACCTGTTTCTCAAGGTTTACATTATACATCTTCTCTACTTTTAAATGCCTGTAAAGGGAAAATGTAGGTCTATATGAGCATAAGTTTCTTTTCATTGGGTAAAACTGAGCCAAATACAAAGAAACCTGTGGGGGCATTAAGTCTACAGTAGCTTGTGCCAGTTGGTTAGCCAATCATTTCCCTTTGACAGGGAAAAAAAATAAAAAAAAAAGCTGAGCAAAACATTGACTGATCTTGGAGAATTTTTTGAATGACTCCCCAGTGACAGAAGAGTCAAACTTTTCATTATATAAGGTTGTTGCTGTTCAACAATCACAGGTTCCTTCTCACTTTGGTATTTCAGCTGTTCTCTGAGCCCAGTTGCACCTTCACATGTATAGAGGCAATGCACACACAGGTCCTGTACTTTAAACAGCAGGTGAGAAATGAAATGGAGAACTTAGGAGATGCTATAGATGTTACAGAGAAAAGGTAAGATCAACTAACAAGCATGTTGTCTCAATTTCTTATATTAAGAGACCCCAACTCATAAACAGGTCTACTTAATATTATAAACATAAAAATCTGAGAAACTGATACTCATGTTTCAGTGAGTAGTACCATAACATCATACCATAAGCAAAATAGAAAACAATTTTCTTGCTCATGGGAGCCATTGTCACCCTCACTGTGACATTTTCTGACTAGCATATAAAATGGAGGTCTAGACTTAGATAGCACTCTAAATAACCAGTTTAAATGGGCTGATCTTCAATTACAGTAATATCTTAATATATCCTTGTTTACAGTGTTGTTTGATTTTAGTAATGTGGTCTTTCCATTCACATATTTGAAAGAATAAAATAAAATCTCACCACTGTGGAATGGTAGAATAAAGACTTCAGGGTCTCCTTGCACTAGTTTTACCTCTTGTAGGTACATTACTTCAGTGGAAGTAATCCTGGATTCATGCTAGTTATCCTCCTTTAAATTACAAAGACTAGAAAAAACAGGCAGTGCATTTCAATTATATACAATAAAATCAAAGTAAATATATCTCTTTTTCATATCTATTTTTCATACATATTATGGGGGCATACAATACTGGTTATATTTGATGGTGAAATGAACATTCTTGTTTCTTCTGAATGAACATGAGGGATCCCAGGTAACCTACTGACATAAAATTTGCTTGAGATCCCTGGACAAATTCTCCTTCCAAAGTAAACAGTGTGTCTCTCCATCAGTGGTTGTATACATATGTAATAGAGAAGTAAATGTTCAGAGATATTGTGTATTTGATGTACCTACACACACAGTTTCACACTACATGGATAGATATCGTGTACGTGGACAGTATTATGCCATAGATGTGTGTACAATATCCTGATACTATTACCTAGTAGGGGCAGAACATATTCCGTAAATTGTGTAATGAAAGGATGGTATTACATGGCACATATGAAATCTGCAGGCTTCCAGCAGAGTCAGTTGCAACAGAATAGCTTGGATCCATCTCCTGTTTCTTGGAGGCAGCAACAACAGTAGGACTAAATCTTCTAACAAGTCTCAATAGGCAAAGATTTTTTTCCCATTCTTCCTGCCTCATCCCTGCCCATTTTGCTTCACACTATTTAGACAAATTATTACTTTTCCCTTTACATTGTCACTTCATGTAATCCAGCCCTGAATCTTTACCGGTTTTTTATCTTCTCTAGCATTCTTACCCTGGTACTTTCTACTGAGTGTGTGTACGTATGCATGTGTCTGTACGTGTGCAACTGTCAGAAATGTTCATTTATATTTATTACGTTATTGAACCTTTGAGATAAAATTACTTTTAAAATGAAGGGGCCTCATCTAAGTGCAGTCTTTTAGAGCTCAGCATGGGTTTTATAGCTCACAGAAGCATGAAGTCTGACCGTATATTTCTTCTTTCATGAAAGAACATTGCATAGAAATTGGTGTTTGTGTTTACTAGAGTTCACATCTCACAAAGCAGTTCGAAACAGAATGCAAAGGAAACCAATGTGTTACCAGAGCTAAGAATATGGAGAAGCTAAGTGGTTAATGTTTAGTAGGCACAAATCACATTTCCATCAAGTGCAAGCAGTCAGCTGTTATTGTAGGTCACTAAGATACAATGAATTATTTTCTGCAGTTCGTGGAAAACATTAGGCAGCTGTAATAAAGTCAATGGTATTTCCTTCCTTACTGAAACATTACTTCAGCAAATCCCCCTGTTTTCTTAAAACACCATTTCATGCTTGATAAAATTTCATTGATTTCGTTTCTTTATGTCTTTTAAAATTTCTTTTATTGATTGCTGCAGATAGAGAAAACACTGAAGGAAAATATCAGAAGTGCCTTTTCAAGTTCAGATGGATGATGATTGATCTAAACTAAAAAGGCTGTAAATGGAAGGGGAAGAGAGCACTTCAGTGGCCTTTAAATAACATAGATATTCAGTCCAGGAAACATATCACAACATAAATGTCTTTTTTAAGACATTAAAACTTAGCTTAAACATAAGCTAGACTGTTTTATATCATAGTCCATCACATTTATTTTGCCTTACATATTTATCCACAGTTATCTGTAGTAACATTCAAAGTTATGCTTTCCAAGTTTATCTTGCTTTATAAGCATTTATTCAAATCCTACATAAAGTATCTCTAATAAATCCCTTTAGGTTATATAGTAATACATCTTTTATTTGTGGGGGGTTTTTTGATCCGATGAACATGAACTATTTGAGGGTCCTAGGAATTCTGAATGTGTCAATTAAGAGATTCTATGTTATATTTTGGGACCCTAACGAGTGCTGAACGTCTCAGAATGCTGCAAAATAGACCTTGACTGTACATATGCAAAAACTGGTCAGCCATCTGGTTGTGCATTATCGGGGAAACACTTTTACTTTCTACGGGGGAACAGCAGCCTCAGTGTTTCAAAAATATGCACTGTCCTATGGATTGGCTCACAAACAGTAGCAGCTGGACCTCAACTTAGGTACCCACACTTTAGTAAGCAAACTAACATTACAGCAGAGGAATGAGAAAAATGTAAGAATTAGTAAGGGTTAGAGGGGCATGTTTGGATGAGGGGTTATAACATTTTCTCTAGCTTGACAGGGACACAGCTTGGATAAAACCTGCAAGGACTTCTGTGAAATGTTGTATTAACAATTGAGATACTCACTTTTATTAACAACACAATATTAATAAGATGGAGTTTCATTTCCCTACTTCCTTTCAAACTATTTGAGCTACTTCAAATATATGTCCAACTGAATATGAGTTTAAAAATGCCAGATCACACAGCAATTTTTCCTGAAAATTCAGAAATAGTATCCTTGATCCTGGAGAGCCAGTGATGATTTGTAAAGGTTTTTAAAATTACCATTGCTGAGAGATGCTGGCCTTCTCATAAAAGGGATTAGCTAATTTAGGAGAAGTAAAAACAATTGTGAATCATGCTCTGAATTCTGGACTAGACATGCATCAGGAACAGCAGTGAGTCAAGGGTAGATCAGTGTACAGATCATATTCAGATATATTTTCTTCCGATCTTTGTACTCATTACTGAAATATAACCAGAGTTCTGTTTGTGTTTCTAAGAAGTGATAGTGCTAAGTGGCTTGCTCTAAGTTAGTGCTACTTTCTGTGTGCAGTTTCTAATCTGCTGCATATCTTATAGGGCCCAGAATGTGTATGTGGTGAAGTTAACATAAACATATTTCTGCAAATCGTTTCTGTGCTTTTTTCCTACACACCATAACATCTCTTACCACCTCACTGTGCACTGTATATATGAATACAGCTTGCTACAGTTTCTTAAAGGGAGCTGGTCATTAAGAAGTTCATCTGCCAGTAAGGCAACCATCTCAATTAAACTGCTCCATTTTAAGGTAGGAGAACTAAAAGGAGCTGACTTTGGCCTAGTATGGATGTCTACACAGAAGTACACATACTCTGCTGCACCATAAAGTAAGCCTGAGGAGGTACAGTTGTAGCTCTCTAGGCCCACTTGACAAAGCTGTGCTTTGGTAATAGGTTGTTTGATGCCTTAACAATACAAAAGACTGCTTATCGTTACCAAACATTTCCAGAATATAGGCAAGGGGTTACTAGTCAAAACTATTTAGTTAAGACAAACCATCATGGGAATTATCTGACCTTTATTATTACTTGTCTTCCATCTACATGCTGAAAAAATAGTCCCTACCTATATGTCCCTGCCCCATAATAAACCCCTTTTTGTGCCATAGCTTTAGCTCCAGACAGACCCACAAAAAGCTGTGAAATTTAACTCTATTGGAAAAAAAAAAACCAAAACAACAAAAAACAAGCAAGTGCTACCAAGAAATGCGTAATGAACTTTAAATTACTAGTTTGCAACTTGTCCTAACTATTTGCCAATAAGTATGTCTCCATTCTTCTACTGAGAGCATTTCCACATCCAAACCTTATCTTTCCCGCAGTTAAACTGAGCAACTCATTGTCTTGTCAAGGTTGGGATCACAGGAGATCATTAGATCCTACAGTCTAATCAGTATATCACAAGCCATTGCTTTTCACTCCTTCACCGCTGTCCTCTATCTTGTCCTCAGCTAAACCACATATGCTGAGAAGATATCTGATTGTTCTTCAGACAGATTTGTCCATTCCCCCTTAGTAGTTTCCTCCCTGTTTAGCTACCACCAGAGTATTTTTAGTTAATCTGCTTTTTCCTTATTCTAAGAAGTATTTTTTCTGGTAAAGTAACCTTTTACATAGGAAATTTTCTTTGCTGTTCCCCATTCAGAAGGTGGCATTGTCTTGTCTTCCTCTATCCAGCTGTATTAAAATGTGACTTTCTGAAATGGGATCAGGGTGACCTTATTGCTGTCTCTAACTACCTGAAAGGAGGTTGTAGTCAGTCGGGGGTCGGTCTCTTCTCTCGGGCTCCCAGTGACAGGACGAGAGGACACAGTCTTAGGCTGTCAGGGGAGGTTTAGATTGGATATCAGGAGGAACTGTATTGGGTCTGTCTGAGATGGAGCCCATTTCCCACACAGCAGCTCTCACAGTGCTGTGCTGTGCATTGGTGGCTGGAGTGGTGCTGATAATACGCCAGTGTTTTGGCTACTGCTGAGCACAGCACTGGGACTGTAGTGTCCCTTCCCCAACTGACGGCAGGATTCTGGGAGGGGACGCAAGTGGGCCAGCTGACCCAAACTGACCAAAGGAATATTCCATACCATANTCGCTTTGCTTTGCTTTCATTTTTGCTTTAGTAAACTGCCTTATCTCAACCCACCATTTGCCATCATATTCTTTTCCCCCTGCCTGACTTTTGGGGGGAAAAAGGGGTTAAAGAGACTGTGGGCACCTGGCGGCCAGCCAAGGTTAACCCATTACAGGAACTTTTTCACAGAGAGAGTGATTTCCCATTGGAATGGGCTTCCCAGGGAGGTGGTGGAGTCACGTCCCTGGATATGTTTAAGTATAGGTTGGTTGATGAACTTAGTGACACGATTTAGATGGTTTAGATGATGGATTGGTGTTGGATAGGTTGTTAAGTTGGGAAAAAGGTTGGACTTGATGATCTCTGCAGTCTTTTCCAACCTTGTTAATTCTGTGTTATTCTGTTTTAATCTGGTTCCTCTGCATTATTTCAGCAACCATTTTTTTGCCTGTTAGGTTTAGCCCAAGTAGTTTCATATTTACTCCCAGATGACTTGCAAAACTGCTGAATAGCATGAGGTGTAATAATGATAGAACGGTTCTTCAGGGAAAATACTTTTAATTTGTGAATTACTTCTTAAAACTCTCATTAAACTTGTTCATGAACTGTTTTAGTGCACTGAAAAGTGGCAATGCCCAACAGAGTGCTAGGTAAGACTTAAACATCCTATGAACTACACCTGTCCAGTTACCCTTACCAAGCAAACTCGGAATTTTCTTTAAAAATGGCAACAGTTTAGTTTAAAATCTAAAATTTTAGTTTAAAAAAGCACAGAACTTTACCAAAAAACATTTCTTTACATAGTTCTTTACTAAAAAACTATTAACTGTATTATAGCTCTATTTCCTTTTATTCTATCTGGACCTGATGTTACAGCAGCAAAATTACTCAGGCCTCCCTTTATGTAATTTTTAATACTGCATCAATATTACCTCATTTCTACTCTCCTAGACTTTCCTCACTATTCTACGATTTATTAAAAAGACATTTCCTCAAGCAACTCCTTAAGAGACTTTTGGGTGCCAGTTACCTAGCTCACTTATTTAAAAACATTTATTTCTAGTAGATGTTGTTTAACACCCTCCATAATTACTCATGGGCTGAAAACTACTCCATCATCAAAGCAATGTGCAAAGTGGTATCTTTCTGGTTGTGGGACAGAAATATTTGTTAAGTATTTGTGCATTTTGCACAATGCCCATCAATAATTTTACTTGTCTTTTAGAACTGAGTCATAGAATTAAACTGCTCAAAGAGTTCTGGCTTTTCAGTAACTCCTTATTGTTGCTTGTTGTTTAAAGTAGCATTTCTTTGTGTCTATTTATATATATGATGTAACTGAGCTCTCTAGTTTGACAACTATGAAGGACATGCATTCTTTTACTAGCTCTCTATAGTGGTTTTCACATCAAGTATCTTTAAAAGCTATCCTTATGACTGGCCTTCATTTTAGGGGTAAGAAAATGGTGAAAGTTAATTTAGACCATTTTTAGAAATAATCTCTAGCAAATTCTGTGTTTGGAATAATGACATTGAAGTGAGCCTTTGTATGGATATCTTGAATACCTAATTTTATATATTGCTTTAAGGAAAAAAAGCTCCACACATACACACACACACACAACCAAATGGAAAAAAATGCTCCAACCAAATGGAAAATTCAAAATCCTCCATCCTTGCTTACTCATCAGTCGGCATGAGGTGATTTCTCCTTCAGTCCCTGTGCCCACAGGGAGATCAACATTACTATAGTGTTATATTAGTAATGGGCAAGCAGTGGTAGCTTCAACTGCACAAAATACCTTTAAAATGTTTTTTCTTGAGAGCTTCACACAAGATCACCAGACATGGTAACAAACAATAGTAATTTTTTAGAAGTTCACTCACAAAAATCAACTGTTAGGTTGGAAGGTCCAATACTTCACCTCACTTGTGGTGGAGAGGTTGGATTTTAAATCCCCCAGTTTCAGTTGCTTAGGTACCTGGCCACTCTCCTAGGGCTTCCTAGCAGTGAAGAGAGGCCATCTCAGAGAAGTCCAAGCATGTCAGAGTCCTGCTGTGATCAGCTTCTAAATTCTCTCCTCTCATCCAGTTATCTTGAAAAAAAAAACATGAATCTGTGGAGAGCAGAAGTCTGAGCTCTGGCTTTGGCAAGGTCATCATTGGCCTGTGAGTCAGTCACAGCTCCCCTCAGTTACATCAGTGCAGGTGTGACACTCGTGTACCTGGAAATGCAGTGTCCTCTGGAAAGCTCTACAAAGAGAGAGTGGCAAATATTAGGTCTGGTATTTGTACTGCTTCAGAAGTTTGTTAACAGCAGTATAAGATCATTTGGTCTAATGTGTCATTATGGTGTTTACATAAACAAAAGAAAGAAAGTAGCACATCCCTGGACAGATCGTGCAAAATAGGTGTTCTGTTAGGATCCATGCATGCTTGTCTTCACATGCAACCCTGCAGTCAACTCTAAAGGTATCAGGAGGCCTCTCAAGCAGGATAAATGCAGTCAACAAATATAAACAGAAGGTAAACATCATCCAAATGCAATAATAAGAATGTAAGAGGCTCTGGGGAGCCAGAAAGAGTATTATTTCAAAATCATTTGTTCCTAGAACAGGATAATGACTATTCAACAAGAGTATGATGTTCTTTTTTTTTTTTTTTTTTTTGTCAAGCAATCAAGGTTAAAAATATGCTTGTTTAAGAAGCAGGATTTTTTTAATATTCCTAAAGTTTATCATGGCAATCTTTGAGAAGTATGTAATAGCCCAGTTGTGTAAATGATAGTCAGACTGCCTGAAAAGGATCTGTTTGCACCTGAAACAAAACCTGTACAAACAGTTTTTCTACTAGTTTTCCTTTTTTTAGCCTTGCAGGTTTTTTTTCTGTATATGTAATATAGAGGTAGAACAAGTGGAACAAGTACTCCAGCATTACAAATCATGCTGGTCTCACTAGTCCTAATAGGGCTTAGGTTTAAAAGGGAAATGTTCACAAAAAGCATAACAAAATATATATATCACATTAAGATTTTTGTCTTGGTTGACAGGCTGAGTGCTTTATGTTGAATTTAGTCCCCAGCAGATGGTTTAACTTTTAGATACCTCCATTTGATATAAATGCAGATTTAGACTGTTGCTACATGAGATCCTCCACAAACACAGCATTTACAGCATTTGCACTAGAATCTTACAGGCTCTCTTGCACAGCTTGCACACAGCATCCACATAATTTATGGCTGTAGGAAATACTGGATAATTTGATACAATTCTTCAACTGACGTTTGTAGAAAGCAAGGGCATTCTTTTCATAAGGGAAAATTTAAATTAGTTTAATTTTAAGGTGGTCTTGTAACTCACTTCTGACTGAGCATCATAAGTGTTGGTGTGTTTCACCTGTTAATGTGCAACAGGGCAAGGTGAGCCTTTTATATCACCAAAGGGAAAGGGGTGTTCATGCAAAATGCTTCTTAAATCATGTTAACAAGATTTTAGACTTTGTTTTTGTGTGAAAAATGATAAATTCTAGACCATGTTGATGAGTTGTCAGTGTCAAAACTGTGTTTTGAGTGATTCCTTTTTTCTTTGTGTCAGTTTGATTGCCTTGAAAACAGTATGCATTTAAAGAATATGTGCTTCTGGATGACATGGAGCATGCATCCACTATTTACCCAGTGTTGGGATAAAATGTGCCGTAGCATAGTGTAAGGGAATGGTATTTTTAAGACGGTGAATTCTTACAATCAATCTGGCTTTTCCCAGATGTCATTCTAGTGTCACTGAAGGCAATGAAAACCTTCACCATTAATTCTGCAAGGCATAGGGTCAAGCCATTACCTTGTGGATTCACTGTAGAGGTATCGCCCTGCAACGTGAGAAGTCTTTTGTGAGAGTTCAAAATACGTGACCACTGCCAACTCTGCACCATGAAATTTACACCCATTTTTATATAGACAGTGGTTGCTGGATAGCATAAAATCAGTTTCCAGGTTACATTGTCTTTAAAGAACTTTTTACTTTGGCTTAATAAATTTTTAGTCATCTCAAAGGAACAAAAAATTTTATCACACTTAGTAAGGGTCTCACCCAGTCAGTATTTTCCCAAGCTCTTGGAACCTTGAGGTTACCTTAACCTAATCCCTAAAGAAAATTAAAAAACCCCAACAAAATAAAACAAAACACAAAAAAACCCAAACAAAAAAACCCCAAACAAAAAACCCCAAACAAATGATAAAACATCTGAAACATGAAAGAAACATCTGCAGAACATATCTGCGTAGAGAAATACAGACAAGTGCATGGCCTCTTCCCCTATACTCTGAACTGCCTGAAGGAAAGACAGTTCTGATCCAGAAGCCTTGTAATCACTCTTTTTTAGTGGGATCTCACCACCACAGTAATTGTTTCATGTCTGGTTGACCTAAAGCAACTGCCCAGTTTTCTGCTACTATCTGAATACATAATGAATTCACTGCACTGTGCAACTAGAAGATAAAAAATAATTACACATGACTCAAAGAAACACCATCCTCAGATTTCAAGTTTCCTCAGCCAGGGTCCACCGTTTTGTGCTGTGTCTCTGTAACAACATATGGGGTTCTTGTCCACCCTTGGGTTCACAGGTTTTGCCCTGATACATACAAATGAATCCATTTGAATTGTATTCCAAATGTAAAAGTATCATCATCATCCACTTTTTTAAGTGCGTAGCAGGTATTTTTGGTGATATTTGTTCAGGCAGCCTGTATGATCTTTTTTTAACTTTGTGGATGTTGTGCATCCACAACTAGTGCTGGCTTTAGGAAGAGCTGACCTGGCCTTGGGCACAAGCAATTCCAAAAGGCAGTCTGACCACATATGTGGTCAATGCATTGCACAGGGATTTCTGTTTGCAGAATTTTCCTATCTTAATAAATTGGCAGGTTAAACTGTATTTTTAGTCAGTATTACCTTATAAGGTAGTACAGAGCAACCCACTTAGGATATTATCTTCACTGATCAGCGTAAGAGGCCTACACCTTATTCCTCTCACATGAGGACTGTGTTTGTCATAACCAAAGAAGAAGTTGACCTTAAATTGAATTCTGCTTTATTCTGATTCTTAAGTTCCCATTATAGTTATATTTCTAGGTGTGTCTCAGATGTACAAGAAGCACTTCAGCTAGATTTTTGTCATGTGTGAACAAGGGAAGGTCAAATAGAGAAGGAATTCTAAAGAGAATATATTGATATTCAAAATACTTAAAACTTTCCAGTCATACTGGAACATTGATTTTAGTTTAGTGATTTGCCCCTTTACCAGTATTAGTAACTTCTGGACTGTTTCTTTATTTCCCCAGTTGAAGATATTAACAATTCCTGTATAAAATCATGAAGAGAAAAGAAAAATAGATTTTTTTTCTTATAAAGTCCTGAGTACTTTTTTACAGCTATAATCAGGGGGGGAAAATGCTTTTGAAAAGTCTGTTACTAATTTCTATACTTTTATTTGTTCAAAAATTCTACTTCAAGTTTTTCAGATTTCAGATTATTTTGTGTTTCTAGAACTGGCAATTATTTTAAAAATATACTTTACTTGAGATTATTGCATCGATGTCAATTTCTACAGGATTTTGGTTGCCTTGGGAGCATGCAATGACAGAATGTGTTTATGTTCAGAGGATGATGTATGGCATCAATTCACGTTCAGACACACTTTGTAAGTGATGTGTACTTTTTGCCTGTTACAGATGCTGCAATTTTCCTCCACTGAACTCGATGCTTTCAGTGGAAGAAAATACTATGTCTGTCTTTCTCTCTTTAGCTATATTGTCTTCATTAAGCCCTATCCGCTCCTATAGAACTGGAATGGGATAACAGTTTATGTCCCTGGAGTCACATTTGGAATGCAAAGACTATGGGTGTTGCCTGTACCCAGCAAAAGTACAATTAAGTTTAAAATCCATGCTGGATTTAAAGGCAATTTTCAATTACACAAATGCTGTATTTCGTTCCATTCTGTTCCTTTTCCTTTGTTCCCTTTTCTCGGTATCCCCCTCCCTATTTCTGACTCAAATTTTCTGAAGCTATATTTCTTTCTTCTCTTATTGTTCTGTCATCGATTCCTTTTACTCATCCCTTAACTTTCTTTCTTTCTTTCTTTCTTTCTTTCTTTCTTTCTTTCTTTCTTTCTTTCTTTCTTTCTTTCTTTCTTTCTTTCTTTCTTTCTTTCTTTCTTTCTTTCTTTCTTTCTTTCTTTCTTTCTTTCTTTCTTTCTTTCTTTCTTTCTTTCTTTCTTTCTTCCTTTTCTTGTCACTTTCTCTTTCTCCAAAATTTGCTGGGTGGGTTTTTGGTTTTTTGGTTTGTTTTTTTTTTTTTAAATTGGGGATCAAAAAATTTTGCCAGAAAAACTTACCTTTTTTCCAGGACAGAACAACAACACTACAATAAATAGGTCTGATTTTCAGGTCATTTGCAGGTTGTGTAGAAATCTGGCAACTACCAACTTGCACTCACAGTATATTTCTTTTGCAGAGGATATTCAGTGACAAAATTATAATGTTTTTTCGCCATAGGTATATCTAAGATGTCCAGAGAGTGGTGTATACAGGAGTGGTAAGGAGAGAGCATCTGGAAAAGGTTGGTGTAAATGTGTACCTGTTCCACAGTGATACACACTGTTGCTGAAGTCCTTCTACTAGTGCATGTTAAAAGAAGTAGCAAGTTAGATTTAATGCTGAAAAGCTAAACTTCCCAATTCTTCTGTCAGTAGATGCTCAAGTTCTTGGAATCCTTTTACTGAAGCAATCCTGAGCAAGGCTTGCTCGAAGTGAAGTGAAAACCATAATTATATTTCAGCTCACATATAACTGCAGAACATTCTTTCCTTTTTTTTTGCCTCTGCCTATGACTTCTGCATAAATACCATTATCACTACCATTGTGATTATTCAAGAAGTATATGTTGCTTCAGATGTCTTACATTCTTACTACATGATACGACTTTCAGTCTGTTCAGTTGTGTAAATTGTGACTTGCCGCAGTTATGTACATTACTAAGGGACTGGAAGAGCACTGAACATCCTAATTCTGTATCACAGTGAAGTCACAAGGGAAAATACATTATTCCATGTATATCCCCACTGAGCTTTAAATGACACAGAAACCTGCCTTTGTGATCGACCATGCAAGGGGGAATTCAGCTGTATTAATACTTTACTTCAGGAGTTTTCAACCTTTTTCTTATTGGAACTTTGAGAGTTCTTTAAAACTTCAATTTTTTTCATTTTATTGGATGAATGCCGCACACCAAATTTCTAACATTTGAGACACCACCAATACAGTACTTCATCATTTCCACCTCTCTTTGTTAAAGCCTTTGCGCTGCCTTTCTCTTTCCATGCATCTTGAAGCAGTCAAATCAAACAGTCAAATCAAAGCAGAAGTTTTCATGTAAGTCAGTGGCACCTCAAAACAAAAATTCTAGTTTTATGGCATCCCACATCTGTGTATGATGCATTTCTGAAAACTGATGATTAGACAACATGCACATAGGTTGTATTTTGGTGTGACTTTCCAATACAGGTGTAATACCGGCACATTTATGAGATTAAGAATGGATAATTTTGTTTGTACATGAACAGCATATATGAACCAAGATTAAAACATGGAATCAGTCAAACGGAACTAGTAAAAGGAGACAGGTATATGTGGGGCAGACTATAACCAGATTATACAAGGACAAGGAAAACATAAAGCTAAGCTGGCAGATGTCCCTTTATGACTCCAATGTATCCTATGAGGAAAGCTACCCTGGTACCCTGCTTACCAACTCAAACCTCATCACAAAGTCAGAATATATTTTTTGTCTTCTGTGTCCGAAGAAATTTTTTCAGCAACAACTGCCTATGTCAGTGCACTGGAGTCTTGTGAGAATGAGTCACAGCTATACTACTACATAGAACAAATTTGGGGAAATGCTGAACAGCACGAACCAAAACCAGGTCGATGTAACAATTAAACCCTAATCCTGCCCATGCTTGATTATTAGCATAGACAGAACGAAAAGTCCCAAGAACAGATTTAATGGAAACAGATGCAAGCAGCAATATTTCTAAAGACAGAATCGTTGAGGGTTATGAAGAGCTGGAACAAGTTGCCCAGAGAGACTATGAAGTTTTCATCCTTAGATATATAAAAAAATTATTTTAAAAAGCTACACACAGCTGAATCAGACTTCATTGTTTGCCCTATTAAGCCAGAGACTGCTTAGGACAGTCAGGTGTTCCCTTTGGACAGTTCCTTTACTGCTAAGGGGTTAACCAGCCTGTAAAGCCAGAAGGGGAGACAGGAAAACAAACACACTATGACCGATGGATATCTTGGATATGACAGCATGTCAGTGAAAAAAACGAGTTTATTTTTAGGCTTGCCTAAAAAGGACAGTAAGGACAACCAGTCAGGCATGGGTATGCTGCAAATCTAAAATTGCACTTCAGTTAATTAGTGCTTCCAAAATTTGGCTTCTTTTAAAGCTAGAAGAGTCTTTCTAAACTGTTTTTAAAGGACAAATAACGGTAACCTGACTCTTCCAGTAGACTTTTTCTCAGGACTGTTAACTTTTGTCTAGTCTTTTTCTGGAATTCTGGCAGTTTTTTGTTTTTTGAAAACCTCAGGAATATTCTTTTTTACCTAAACCAGAGCCAGAATTTGGGAATAGAATCAGAGAGCCACAGAAGAGTTTAGGTTGGAAGGGACATCTGGATCTCATCTTGTAGATAGGTGCCTCCAGCCCTCAAGCACTTAGATCAGGTTGCTTAGGCCTTGTCCAGTCAGGTTTTGAACATCTTGAAGGATATTCACCAGCCTTTCCAGGCACCTATCACAGTATCATAGTATTAACAAGACCTGGAAAAGACCTTTGATATCATCGAATCCAACATGTTCCACTATTCAGCCACTTTATAAGATTCCCCCCCTCTTCTATCTGATTGGGATTTCCATGTTCCAGCTGATCTCTGTTGCCTCATAGTCCTGTCACTAGTGCTTCACCTTCTCTAAGCTATTCCCATTAGATAGGTGAACACGACAATAAAATCTTCCTTAGATTTCAGTTCTTAATGTGAAACTAAAACAGTTTTTCTCAGCCTTTCTTTGAAATCATGTGTTTCAGCCTTCAACAAACTTCATGGCTCAATGCCCGAATCACAGTAGTTCATCAGTGCCTCTGTTGCCGCCAATAGGGAGCCTCCACACTGAAGACAGTACCACAAATCTGGTCTCACAAGTGCTGAACAGAATAGAATTACTTCCTTCAACCTGTCAGCTACCCTCCTGCACACATTAGCTGCTGATGGAAATGATGTTGCATGAACGTCATATACAATAGTATTCATATATTTACAGTTTCTAAGACTGGACACTTGAGAACAGCTTGAGAAGGGTTAGAGCTTACAGGGAACTGAGGGCAGGGAAGCTTGTTGTTAACCAAAGTTAACCGAAATTTATACCATTTTAGAGATGCAGGGCTCAAAAAACAATGCTTCTCCTTGCTTTAACAGTCTGACTGTTTTTTTCAGCTGATATAAGTAGTTCATGCATTTATTTCTGAAGTACAATTAGCAAGGGTAACATTAGGCTAACAAATCTTTTCTGGAGGAAATCTGTATCCTCGTTACTCATCTGAGTCAGGCCAAAGAAATGTCTTTACCTGCTCTCTCCACTTCTGATATTACATTTTGCATTTGAATACAATATGTTTGTTAGTTGGGGGAAATCCAGCAAAGTGAAGAATTTTAATATACCACACAAAAGCCAACTAAAGCTGAAACAATTTTATGCCTAATAGCTGGAAATGAGGAAAGCAGTTTGTTAACTGTGAGCAGTTTGTTACATTGTGTCTTGTTCTTTGTCTATGAATCAGAAGAGATGAGCCTTGCTTTATACCACTGTGGATCAGAAGAAAATCCACTAGTATCAATGAAATGACAAATGCAAAGTCTGGATGTGTTAAACCAGATCAGGTAAGAGGAGGGCTCTTAGACTTCAAAAATTGGATTGGGATCTATATAGACTGTATTTAGCGAAAAAAATATTGCTCTTTGTGAACAGATTTTGGAATGAGATGAGAAGATAAGGGAAATTTGTTGTGATTCAGTAATGTACAGAAAATCCATAGCTGGGGACTGATTCAGCACAGGTGGAAATTAGGGAAACTCTAAATCCAGTCACATACAATAGGAATAACCATGTCACATCAGAGCCACTAAGAAGAAATTGTAGGGTACTTTTAAATCATTAGAGAATTTGGGAAAAGCAGATACAAAGAGTTACTTTCCTAGTTGCAGTAAAACAGTTAAGGAAAAGAAGTTAAGAAGGAAAGAATGAGAACTCATTCAAGAGAGTAAAACAGAACACAAATCACCAGAGCAGAGGAGAAATTTGAAGACCAGAAAAATACATAGAAATCTGTATAAAGTCAGTAAATTAGTAAAGAAAAATCACTCAAGTTAGAATGATGTGTGATGATATAAATAAAACACCACAGCTCAACATTTATAGGAAGGATATCAGTATCTGTTGAGAAAAGTTTTATGTATATTAGGGGGAGAAAATGTGCAAACCAGAAGATTATAGGCAGAGAGAGAGAAGAAAAAAAAATAAGGACAAATAATGCACATCTAAATACTTACAATTAAATTATCAAGGAAGACTTGAACTTTTGGTTATCACAGGAAAATGCTTAAAAGAGAACTGACAGGGGAATAGGTGCAATTCTGAAATTAAAAATGTAAAAATTCACTGAAATTAGGACACATTCCTGGAAACTGCAGTATTTTTATCAAGGCATACTTCCAAAACTTGAAAAGATAAACCAGGAAGCTGTACATCAATGGACTTAACAACAAGCATATGAGAAGGTCTTTGAAAAAACCTTAAAAGATATGGAATGGCAGTCAATGGAAAGTATATTTTATTGTCTCAGGCAGAAGCTTAACAATTTCACAGAGCTCTGAAGGCACAGCCTCTTGGACTGAGAAATGAACACAAATGTGCAAGAAAGAACTAGTCAGCCTAAACCAGTATCAACAATGAATGAAAAAGGTATGTGCTAGAATAAGAAACTATGTGCTTAAATAGGAACCAATCTGGCAGAAGAGCAGGAAGAAGCAGGCTTGAAGAAATGGTGCCAAGAGCAATGGGGACTAAAGCCTTGCACGATGACCAGGACATTCTACCATACAGTCCTAGTGTAAATGGATTACTGTGAAAAATCAGTTCACTCCAACTCTTTATGTGGCTGAAGGGATACAAAAAAAGTGAAGAAGGAGAAATATTAGTTTAAAATACTTGCTAGTAAGATTAATTTAGATTGATTCACTGGCACAAATTTGGGTTTAAAGCATCAGATGAAGCTTCAGGAAAACTGGATAACTCACATTTTTGTCAGACCCAAAGATCCATTTGTGTTTCCTGGAAAGTAAATGGCTAAACAAATGCATATCCATGTGCTCATAGCAATGACTGAAGCTTTTTAACCCATCTGGTAAAATAAAATATACCCTCAATCTGACAGGCCTTGCATATCTTGCACACAGTAAAAGAATACCAAATATTTCTTTGCTGTTGAGGAGAAAGACATAATTTCTAATGTATTCTGAACAGACAGTGGCAAGATAGCACACACTGAACTCAGGCTTGCTAATAAAGCCTTCCACTCTGCTGGACACATACTTATTTAGTGTTGTATTTTTTATGTTTTTCTACTAGATTTCTCTGTATTGGTAAAGGAAGCTTCCACACGTGTGTGATCACTAGTGATACCTCTTCCCCAGGTTTGGAAATTAATTGTATTTTTAGCCTGATAGTTACTCTGCCTACAACACACTGCTTGAGGAAGACTCAGGGATCAAAAGTTCCCTTTACCATGGAACTATTCCAAACATGTATTTGAGGAATAGAGAAACAAGTTTTTCTTCTAAAGAGCTGAGAATCCCACAACTGCAGCATTGAACTGCTGCAAGGAGATGGACTGTCTAGAGCTAAGAGTGTGCGCTGAAATGTGCTTGTCTCAGCTGCAGTCTGGCACTAAGACTCTTGAACAAGCCATGCAAACTACTTTCCTTCTGCTCCATACTAAGACATGCTGTACCTATAAAGAGAAATTTATATCTAAGTGGTTGTTGTGCATCTTAGCTAACTCACCTGTCACTATCTCTGATGGGGTGTTCTGGAATCACCCAGATCCAAGAAATTTGCCAAAGCCTCCATTTGCATGGCTTATGATCAGTGCCAAACAACAAAAGCCTCCACCCAACTCACCTGTGCCTTCCAGTTTACTCTACAGAAACCAGTTAAGCATTCAGATCCTCAAACAAGACATTATCAGGGCTGTAAGCAAAAAACGCAATCTTAACTTCTGCAGTGGTGGGTTACCACCTTCTGTGGACTAGGTTAAAAGATTTTAATTTTGTCATTGTAGAAGTATTTAAGCAACAAGAAATAAAGTGGTTTTGCACATGTTTTTGCACAACTGTGTGCATTGCTGAGCTCTTGTTTATGTGTGGGAAATGTCAGATTCTGAGCAGATGTAATGAAAAATGAGAACTTTTACAAGAGATCAAATTTTTCTTACTCCACCAAGAGAACAGTTTATACCATTTGGTATAAAATGTAGGCTGATCAGATATTCTTGTGTTCAATGCTCACACCAATCAGTGAATCCTTTAACAAATCGATCTCATTTTTTCACCATGGCAATTTAAAATCTTAGTGATAAATACTTATCATCCTTCTAATCTGAATCTTGGAAATAACTGCTGCAAAAAAAATTGTTAGTCCTCAGTATTTGGACAATTTTACCTCTTTTTTAAGTCATCTCATCGGACCACATGGTGCATCAAAGATCCCAGCCTTTGTTTTCTATTTCCATGTCTCAAATCTGTTTTCCATGCTTTCCTCCCTGGTGTTTCCTACGTGCAATCTTCACAAGCTTTGTTCCTCAGCTGGGTCACAGTACCTTTATTTTCTGCGCCATAACTCTGCAAGACCTTTTTTCAGAGCAATTTCTGGATCTGCAATAAACTAAGCAATTGAAAATAGCAAATCTGAGGGACACTTTAGAAGTCATAGGATCTGAACTTTACATGAAATCAATGTGATAAACTTATGTTTGGCAAAATTTTGTGAGTGGAGCTATGCCAGATAGAGTTGGTTCTGTGTCCATAGTCCTATCCTGCCCGGAACAAAAGTTAGACATTATAACACTTTTTTTTTGTTAAAGGTCTTGGATTTGACACGTTCAATAGCACACGCATGTTCAATAACATCAAGAGGCAGATATTTCTCTGAAATAACAAATATAGACACAGTGTAAGGATTTTGTGGATTTCATGCCACTTAATTCTGTGGATTTCTTTAAATGACCTGACTTGAAAAATCATCACTTGTATCTCTTTCCCTAATCTGCCTTAAATCAAATCAGGCAAAGCAAAATAAGCCAGAAATGGCAGGCTGACTGGCACTTCTAGTTTCTCAGAAGAAATTCTCATATGAGGAAAAACACAAGAGCACTCTCAGAATGGGCTCTTATATCACACAGTATCACAGTATCAACAAGGTTGGAAGAGACCTTAAAGATCATCAAGTCCAACCCATAATCTAACAGCCCATCAACTAAATTATGGCACCAAGTGCCTCATCCAGCCCACTCTTCAACACCTCCAGGGTTGGTGACTCCACCACCTCCCTGGGCAGCCCATTCCAATGGCAGATCATCCTTTCTGTGAAGAATTTCTTCCTAATATCAAGTCTAAACCTCCCCTGATGGAGCTTGAGACTGTGTCCTCTCGTTCTGTCGCCAGTTACCTGAGAGAAGAGACCGACCCACACCTGACCACACCCTCCATTCAGGTAGTTATAGACAGCGATAAGGTCACCCCTGAGCCTCCTCTTCTCCAGGCTGAACAACCCCAGCTCCATCAACTGCTCCTCATGGGGCTTGTGCTCCAGCCCTTCACCATCCTTGTTGCCCTTCTCTGAACACGTTCCAATAACTCAGTATCTTTCTTACACTGAGGAGCCCAGAACTGGACACAGTTGTTTCCCTGTAGAAGAAAAAGTCAAATTATATTCTTCTGTCTATACATTCAGAGTAACTTGAGAGGGTCATATTCAGAATTTGCATCAGGATGGCCAAAGTCAGAATCAGGATTTTGCTGCCATCTTTATAGTAATTATTGTCCCAGAATTGCTTTCAGTTTCTGGTGGGAATATCACTTCCTTTCCAAAAGCAGTTCCTTCTATAATGATCCACTCAGCTGCAGCCAGAGATCTGACAGTTTATGTCCATAGACTTTATTTATATGTGACACAGTGAGCTTCTAGGCCCAGTTGTGGGATTTGGTGTGCAGTTTAAAATTGGTAATAAATAAGTTAAAAATCGAGTCAGTCACTGAGATAGAGACTGTAGAGGAAAAAAAAAACAAAAACAAAAACACCAAAAAAACTCCAAACAACAAAACTCTGACAACATTTAAACGTAACTCCAAACCACAAAATAGAGTCCAACATCTAGTTTTCAGATTCTGCCCTCTGAAACTTCTGAGTCAGATTCCTTGGTTTGATTTTAAAAGCAATGAAAGAGAAAGAATACAATTTCATAGACATAATTTATAGTCAGAATACATATTTGTTATTTGTGTCTAGATTTTGAACCAAAAAACCCAAATGAAAATGTATTGTCACCTTATGAAGTCCTTTTTTTTTGAGGGGATGGAGTTTAGTTTTTTGGCTGTATGTTTTCCTAAAACCATACCATTAGTTGAAATGACATGTAAAACTTCTGGTCATTCTCTCTTCATCTGCCCCAAGCTTCCTGATTCACATTTTACTCTGCGTAAGTGTCAACCTGTCTTGTACTTGCCCTCATTCTTCCATTCCATTCCAGTGAGAAATATGTTGAGTGCCGTACCAACCATGAGGCCAACAAAACATATGTGTGGAGAGGAGGAGTTTTATCTAAATTGCACAGTAATAGTGGAACACCAATCTTAGTAACGTTTAGGAGAAGTGGGAGCCTGAAATCAGTGTACAGCTCTGAATTTGCACAATAAATGAACACATGCGAGCTCTCCTTGTATATATATTTTTTCTTACCACCTCTGAGAGAAAAAGAGAGGACTCTCCTTTTAAAATAAGAAACTATGTATCTGAATCCTACCTCCCTATGTTTTCTGTTTTCTGAACAGGCTGTCTTCTAACGGATTAATAGTGCAGTTGGTTGTGGAATGAACTATAATTGGAAATTTCTTAGGTCCCTTCCCTGAAAAGATGATGTCTGAAATAGATAACCATTGCCAATGTTCCTCCAGGGGGCATTCTAATACATTATTTATACTTTTCATGTAAGATAAAAGAAAGCCATAAGGATTTTGCGTTTATGACAGAAAGTCATAAGATTTTCTGGTTTAAACCAGAAATTTAAACTAATTTATTTTTTTCCAACAGTGTAAAGTAGTAGGGAAAAAAAAACCCACCTGAAAAATTTATATCTTTCAATAAAATACGTCTAAGTGTACAAACTGTACAATCAAAGCCCAAATATTGAAGCTGTGCTGGCAGAATCAGACTTCTCTCAGGTTTTGTAAAAAAGAAAAACTCTGTGAGTTACTGGATTATAGAAACACTCCTACTTGGATGAACAGATTTTTTTTTTCCTACTATGATAATTTCTAAAGATTTGGGAAAAAAACGAACAAGATGTTATTTGGATGTCCTGCACTACAAATTCCCAGCCACTCTTAAACTGGCAGTCATGCTCAGGAAGAATTCTGCTGTGAGGAACACCAGGACCAGAGCAAAACCAGCCTTAGAATTAAGCAGCTAACTGCAAACAGATAGCACCTGTACTTGCACTTGCACTTGTAATACAACAGAAGCCTGAAACTGCCATAGGATAGAGGAAAAAAAAAAAAAAAAAGCCCACGCACACCAAAAAAAAAAACCCAAACCCAACTTGTGTTTCAAAAAATAAAAATTTACTTTTTGCAGAGGTGTATGAACTTAATGGTTGTTTTCTGATTGACTTCTGTTGTGATTTTGGAAAAAAAAACCAACCTATTAATTACCTAACAAACAGGCATTTTCAGCAAGCACAATCAGTACAACAGAGGCCTAAGATCACTACATTCTTCTGAGAAAGAAGCACTCAGGATATCTAGAATTATGTTGTGTCAGACAAACTATCAGACCAGTTCAGTCATAATTCATAATTTGCTTTGCCAGAATGTCACCAGTGCAGTTAAACAGAATCAACAAAAACAGTTCCATATAAAAAGATAGGAACTGCACATGAGGAACCTTCTCTTTTCTACTGGCCTTCTCACATAAGATCTTTAAATAAAATTGAGGACATTTTGTAAAAGTTGCAGTCCCTGCTAATTTTAAATATCACTGTTCTTTTGCGTGGTGTTTTAGCTTCATTCCTATTGAAACACATCTGTCAGGATGCTGCTGCTTTGGGTTAATGCACAGATAAGGAATTCTATCTTTTCTAAGGTCATTTAGACACACTTGGCAAATTGCATACCTGTGCTACACAACATAGGAATAAGGATTAAAACAATTACATGGTTGGGAGCCATAAAGAACAAACTGGAGACCAGATATAGATTCTTCCCTCCTCCTTTAGTTCAAGAGACATGCATTTACCTGTGAGTAAAGATTCCCGTGGACAGTGTTTAAAGCCTGCTCTGTTGCAGTAACAGAGAGTACAGTGTCAGAGGGTTATCATGAATGAGCCCAAATGCAGAAAGTAGTATAAAACAGTCAAAGAGTCTGTCTGGATGCTTTGACAAGAGAGTGTTAATTACAGTAACAGCTTCCTGTAAGAGACAACTTCACTGTCTCCACCAGAGTAACAGTTTTGCAGGTATAAAATATCAGTGTGTAACTTTGCATCTCAGAAGTTGGAACAGATGCTGAGTTGCTCAGCAAAGTTGAAACGATGCAGTGCTTTTGGTTTGTATCACGAGTTTTGTCCTAGACGTGCATGCTAGAATTTAAAAAGATTGTATACAACTAGCAATTAGGAAAATTGAAGTTATATTATTCTTTCTGGGCCTTATCATATGATACATTTAGTTTAATGTCAGATCTTAAAAATGAGTGGCAACAAAGATAATTTGTGAAAATCAAAGGAGAGCAAATAAAACCATGTCTGACTAACCACCTCTTCATTTAAAAAGTAAGACCATGTTCAAACTGCAAAGGTCAAATTGTGTAACTTATCTCTGGCTTAGTTCTGTATGGAAAATATGTCCTGTCCTAAAAATGCAGTAACTACATTCAGCAGAGCTTTCAAAACAAGTGGTGAAGATCTAGAATGTAATGAATGCAGAGAAGACTGGGACGCATTTTAATTAAAGATATGGAAATATTTGTTGGCCGTGTGTGGTTTTGACAGCTCTGCAGAAGTAGCTACTGCTTCCAAATTCACACTGGTAAATTTGCTATTGAGCTTCATATAGAAACCACAGCATGATGTAACTCTGTATGATTTGACTGGGAACTGAACACAAAGGACTAATTGCTAAAGGCATGCAAGAAGAGGTCCAAAACTTGGAGAACAGCTACAGACATTTGACTTGAAATGTTTCGAGCTTTTTCTTTATGTTTCTTTTAAAAATATGTAGTTACCTTGGGATAAAACATTTCCAGGAAGAATATCCTAGAACTGGTAAAACAGAAGGGAAATTCAGAATATGATTTTTTTTAAGCTAAAACATCAGATGAGTGATGCAGTAACAGGACTTCAGACCCACATCTACAAACTAACTATTTTACAGCTATCAAGGCATTCAGGCTGCTGAGATGAAAAATGAGACAGTGTTTGATCTCCTTACAAAAAGTTAAAATAATGATGAGAGAAGTATATGTCTGGTATATCACTGTCTAAGGTGCCTCAGCTTTTGCAATACTTATAAAATAAATCAAAGAAATCTGTCACTACGCCTATGATGAGAAAACTGGTATGAAGAGTGAAAGAATGAAGAGAAAGGTTACAAGGACTTAAGTCTGAGGGAGAGGAAAGAGAAAAGTTTGTGTCTCAGAATTTTTTTTTTTTAGCTTGCACCTCTGAGACAATCACCACAGATTATGTGGCATGGGAACCTCATCAGAGTAAACTAGCACTTTGCTCCTATCACCATTTTGGTGTCCTTTGCCTAGAATTGAAAGTTTGGTACTAGTCTATGCCTTGTCCTTATACAGATTTTGTGCATAATTCAATCACGCACCCAAACTGATGAACAGAGAAATGCTCTGAGAACTTCTGCTAGAGATAACCATCCTACAGTTTTTGCTTTGGAGAAGTTTGTTGGAAACAGGAAGAGTTTCCTTTTTCTGCTTTTTTAATATCCAAGAGAACGAGATTAGGCAAATGTTCATTTTATTTAATATTAACCTATTTAAAAATTAATCCAAATTAATTAACAGACATGATTATTCCCACATGCTTGAGATATCCCACTGAAACATAAGGAATTGCCTTCTGAAGGTTGTAATTTCTCTTTAGGGAGTCAAAGGGTGCTTTGAAGGCTCTCTTAAAATAGACATCTCCCTTCGGTTAGCCAAAGTTGTGTTAAATAAAACTTATCCAAGACTGTTGAGACACAGACCAATGAATCTAATAGAAAGATTCACAAAAACCAATAAAGTCATCAAGACTGCTTAAATTTAACCCCCGGTATAAGTTTTCATGGTTAATTTTAAAGGCAAGACAGATCAGCACCCTGAACCATTACTTGGTTTACACCTAAATCATACATAAAAATGTAAGTACATGAATATTTATATGCTGAAGAAAGATCAGGTCATAAAGACTTGCAAGAAGTGCTGGAGCCCAGCTGTCAGAAACTCCTGCCGAGCCAAGCATCTGCCTATAATCACACATCTATCAGTTTTCTTTCTGTAATTTCATGTCTGTCAATGACCTCCTCATCAAAAATGCAGACTTCAAAGAATTCAGGTTTTTTCCTGAAAATCGAATCTTTCCTCTGCTTTCCCACAGCTCTACGTACCTTGATTAGTGCTGCTTTTTTTCTTACTTACTTGCATATCCTGATGTCACACAAATGAGAAAGCTGTATTTACTCTAAGGATTCAAATTGCCAAGATAGTAATTCTTGGTAAGGTGACATGGACCAAATTGGCTTTCCCTTCTGCTTACAAACAAACTGCTATGAAAGCAATTGTCTGTATGCTGAATGTCAGTTCTGTAGAATTCTGTTTCATTTGGGTATTGCTTTATGGGCTCTTAGTTTCATATTAGTCAGAAATGTGAAGATACTAAACTAGTACAGCATAAACGTGAACTAGGATGTGTACAGTTATGAGTAATTCTTAAAATATATACCATTCCAGTGCTGGCAGGGGGTTATGCCTTGTAGGATTAGTATTAAGGGAAAGCATTGAAAATCTTCAAATAAAATCCAACATTTGCTGATTTATTGTTACTTAAAATATATACTGTTCAGAGACAAGACCTTCCAGAGCCTTTATCTTTTCCACCTGGTTATTTCCACCTTGCTCTGTCAAAGCAGGCTTCATGTATCTCCAGCACATCTTTAATACAGCTGCCAAGGCCACATTAAAATTTGAGTTTCAGCATCTACCATGTTTTCTCGTTCTCTTGCCCAGTAGTGAGGAAGCTCAAGACTCAGTTTCTGGTCTCCCATAAGACTCCTGCTGGCTTGTCCAACATCTGGCTTTTGAAAAGAAACAAACTTTGTTTTCTAATTATCTATACAGGATTCAAATGAAAAATCTCATTTCTAAAAGAAACACTTCTAAAAGAAATGTTGAGAAATCCAAGAACTGAGAAATAAGGAGGGGAATGGGGAGGGAGGGAAGAAAAATCTCAAAATGTTAAATAACATCTAATTAAGAGTTGAAGAGCATGTAGCAGTGAAGAATAAGAAGCCAAATGAAAACCGGAATGGTATTTTGTTTAGAAGAAAAAGTTGGAGAAGTACAGATCAGAGCTTTAAAGTATGGCGATGTGCTGAAAAAGAATTCTGCTAGAAGGTTATATAGGATTCATTTCTGCTTTGAACTGCAAAACTCTGCAGTCCTCTTTAGGAAATATGGGATACAAGTTAATGTGGTGTATTGAAAAGATTCCTATCATTTTACTCATTTACTCTACAGAAAGAGATAGGAAGAAAAATATCATTCCATTCTTTACTTGGAGCTCCTTTTCAGCAATTTGAACAAGAAGGTACACATGTTTGTTCCAAGTGACTCTACATTTACCCCACTTTTAGGTTAAAAAGAAGCTTAGAACTAGGCACTGAAAAGTCAGCCTGCAGATTAAAAATTATTTAGCATAATGTAGGAGGGACACTATATGTTCTACAGCTGAATAGCAATTTTGTTTTTTCATAATGAAGCTACAAAACCCGTTCCTGGTATTGGTACAAAAACAACAAAAAACCAAACAGAAGGAAAAAAAATAAGAAAGAAGAAGAAAATATTACATTTTGTGTGAGTGTTGTAGCAGAACATTTTGGTTCTTAGAGTACATCTCCATCCTCCCAGTATCTCCCTTTTCTTGTAGGATCTGAGGAGTACACAGTAATGTTACAGAAAGTGATAGAGACAAGTAAAATAATGTCTCTAAAAACAGGGGATATTGTCCTTATTGACTGTCTAACACTGCACCAGTTTGTCACACTACAAACTGATGACCTTGATCCCAGATTGCTGGTTTAGGTTTGGGTTACATCAAACTTTTAAAATCAGGATATTAACTGGAATGCTCTTTTTTATGGGTGCATAGGGTTCACCACATCTACATTTAGCCACCGAGAAGTTGTGTCTAGTTCAAGCTCATCATTAAGACTTTCTCTATGGTTAGCAGAGAGAAAGAAGCCCCCTTTGATAATTGTGTACGGTTGGTTGGATAAACCACCTTTGGGAGTTATCCATGGTTTTGCATTGACTCTAGGTGCCTGTAAAAGGCACAGCTCTGAAATGGCTGAAGTTGAGCATGAGAAATTTCATCAATCTCTGCATGGTAGTTCAAATTCATTACTGCTGCCCAATGGGAGGAGGTTCGCCTCATGTTTTGCAGTTTCATCTTGTGATGATTAGCTGTTTGGACACCAGTCCTCCTACTCAGAAGAGAAACAAACAAGCAAAGCCTTCAAAAGTGCCTGGGTAGCAGCATGAATAAAGAGGTATTCAGAATGTAAAGGGCTCTGCACAAGTACTCCTTGCAGTATTCACTCAGCTCTACTGCAGTCTATGTATACATAAACTGACGAAATGAGTCAGTAAACTTTCCATATTATGTTCTTAACATCCCTCATGCCTGAAAGTTTGGGCTAACTCTGAGGAGTAAAACCAGCAGCATTTCCATGCCTGTTTTTTGGATTTTAACATGGAGATGATTGCCAGCAAACATGTGGTAGTTGTGGTTTTTGTGATGTGGACTCTTGGACTGAAACGTATTTCATTTTGCCCCTGTATACTCATTAGATAGCAATAGCTTTCCATCAGTGTCACACTGTTTTACACACAACTCTGTGACCTGGACCAGGAAGTCTTCACAGCTGTCTTCCAGTCCATAGTCAGACATCATAGAAAAAAGTTGATCTAAGTGCAGAAGGGATCTTAAAGAAAATGAAAAGCTGTATGTGCTTATCTGCAAAATTGTGTTTTAATGTAATTGCATTACTATTGTTTTGGTATGAAATCAAATTGCTAATCTTTGTGTAGCCAGCCTTCTGTATTTTTGTCACAAATGGACAAAAAATGCAAACCACCTAAAAGTGTGATACAGACAATGCTAATTAGCATTTGCAGATTTACCAGAAGAAATGTGCTTTGTCACAAAATACACTGTAGTTCAATTTAGATTGGTGGCAAAACTATTGTTTTAAAAAAAGAGTGAATAAAGATGGCCATGGGCCAAAAAAGCATGATGATTTTATTAACTGATTGCTTTACTAAAATAATCTATTTTTCTGAACCTCGATGAGCCCAGATCTGCTTTACATTTTACCTCCTTCCTTACTCTTTCTATCAACAGAAAAACCTCAAAGGCTTTAAGTGAGTAACTTCAAACATCCTATATTCAAACAGTTGGGTGGAGAAAAATTAACTGTTCTGAAGTGCTCTGTAAGCTGTGCCCTTCTTGGAGCAGCTAATTTAGTATCGGTGTCCTTTGTAGCTTCATTTTATTGTATGTCAAACCTCAACTGTAGCTATTTTTTTTAAATAGTCAAGTGCAATCTGATATGCCTGAACAACAGCACTTTATTGACATTTTATCAGCCACAGTTTCTTTGAAGAGATACTGGTGACCAAGGAAATTTGCCCGTTCAAAATGGCTATAATTGTTCACTTATTTAATCAGATACTAAAACAATGCCTCTAATTGCATTGCCAGTGATATATTATTAACAAAACATTGTTTTGCTATGCCATTCTTCCTGCCTTATTGATGTCTCTTTTCTATCTCAGATTAGCAGTAAGCCGTGCAAGGAAATCTTACTTGCACGGATCAACAAATTTAAAAACATAAATTGCCTATATGCTTTATTAAATATAATAAAGCTACTTGGCAGAGAAATCTTCCTTGCTTTTATGTATTTCTTGTTTACAGCGTTTTCCAGAGTAGATGACTCAAAGTCATCGTATTATATTGCAGGTAGGTCATCACAGGCTTTTATAGCAGTTCCCAGGCAGCAATGGACACTGGGTTTTCACTTCCCCCTGTGATTTGACTGTCATAAGGTAGGGTTACCATTATGAACATGACATGGGTGAGAGTGTGTTTGTTTCTCTAAAACTTGGAACTATTAAGATATTTGAAAGAAAAATCCAGCCACTCTGAATGCATTCAGAATTCCCCAAAGCGGAGTTGGGGAATTCTCACCTCCAGCATAGCCATCTAGGCTTCTTCCCTCCATTTTTAAAGAATCATAGAATCATTAAGATTGGAAAAAATCTTTAAGATCATCAAGTCCAATCATCATCCTTGAACCACCACCATGTTCACCATAAAATCATGTCCAAAAAGTGCCATATCCACACATTTTTTGAGCACCTTCAGAGATGGTGATTCCATCACTTCCCTGGGCAGTCTGTTCCAATGCTTTACAATGCTTTCTAAGATATTTTTTTCCCCAATATCTAATCTAAATCTTTCCAGACTCAACTTAATGCCATTTCCTCTTGTCTTGTGAATTGTTAACTCAGAGAAGAGGCCAACTCCACCTGGGTACCACCTCCTTTCAGGTAGTCGTAGAGAGTGACTCTCGTAGAGAGTCTTCTTTTCTCCAGACTAAACAACCCCAGCTCCCACAGCTGGTCTTCACAGGGCTTGTGCTCCAGAGCCTTCACCAGCTTTACTGCCCTTCTCTGGACTCACTCCTCAATGTCTTTCAGTAGTAAGGGGCTAAAAAGTGAACCCAGTATACGAGGTATGTCCTTGGCAGTGCCGAGTAGAGGAGGATGATCACTTCCCTGGTCCTGGTGACCAGAGTATGCCTGATACAAGCCAGGAGACCATTGGTCTTCTGGGTCACCTGAGCACCTTGACCGCCTAGGCACACACACTTCAAGTCACATTCTCCAACACTTCAGAGGAAGGAGAAGGAGCCCATCACAATATAAATGAAATATGTACTTTTCATTACTCGTGTCACTGGAAAGGGCCAACAATAACTGAGAGATTTGCAGAGAAGAAAATCAGTTCCTTGTCCAGAGCAGCCAGCAGTCTGGAGTAAGTGTTTATACATGCTGGACATTACAGGCAAGTAAGGTAAGCGAACACTGAATCACCAAAAGAGGGAAAATTAAATAACATAGCTTATTATTTCTGCAGTCTTTACTTTGTTACAGTTAACTGTTAGTTTTGTCTCACTGGTTGTCAACAAGTCTCTCTGGAGAACATGTAGGTTGGTGTGGGGAAGACCTCTGATAGGGCTATGTTTTGAGGATGGTTAAGTGTGGAGAATTACAAGCACCTCATTGCTTTGTAGAATGTCTAGAGACAAAAATTACAAAGAGGGACTAAAAATAGTTTTCAGACAGAGAGCTGGAACAAATTCTGACTTAAGATAAGTGAAAAAAACTCTGACAAGGGAAGTTAAAAAGTTTGAAACCTATGAAACCACTAGTTGTATATTGTCCTGGATGTAAGATTATTTTTAGTCTGGATCCATTTCAATCCTGTTTTTGTAATGGAAGAAGTCAGTTCAAGGGGTTTTTGTATTTAATGTAAAAATATTTATTATTTTAGAGTTTAATTTTGAGTTCATACAAATAAATAAAAATAAATAAATTTACAAGTGCACACAGTTCAAGTGGCTGCCCAGTCTTAAGCAAAAATTTGTAATGTGTCTAAACACCTTATCTCCACATTATCTCCAAGTGCTTATCCCCACTTTTGAATGTGCTGTGACCTATCTTTATATTACTTTGAAAGATGTATGAGTTAGAAAATAGACAGAATATTTTTCTGGCTTCTCTCTGGTATTGTTCCATTTTTTTGCCTTATCTAGAGAATGACATTCACATGATGAGTGTCTAGAATTCCGTTCAATGTTGGGAAAATGGAAAGAATTAGTTCACTGTTCAGATTCATTCTGAAAGTCCATTCTGTGTGTTCAATTGTGCATGTTCATGACTGTCCAAGATCTGCGTGTGATTTCAACCCACTACTTCTGAGTGGTGCTCATTGCTGAATTCTGAAGCCTGTACAAAGACAACAGAGTAGGCTGTCAATTCTTATTATGATTCATGTCATTCTAGCTGATTAATTCAGTGAAACATGGCATAATCACACTAGGCTAGACATATGTCAGCAAAACAACATTTATGAAAAACATAGGACAGCCCCAGCTTCACCCTGTTTTGAGGGGGTTGTTTTTGAAAAGGGCTGAGTGAGTTTTCCTACCTTCATTAATTTCCTGCTCACCCTTTTCCAAAATAGGAAAAAAATTATATTCGTTGCTCTCTCCAGAGTGATACGTTTAATGAAACAAAAAATGGTTTATTGCATATAGCAAATTTGCTTTAACTATCATCACCTTCTTCTTGAGGCAAGTACAGGCACTTCTTTTCCTAAGGCCAGTTCTGAACAAGGATAAAAACAAAGAGGTTTGAGCAGCCTGCCAGACTCCTTTTCCACATTTGTCTTTCCTTCCTCTCCACACACAGGGAAGATGTCAAAGGTGACAGCTATTGGAATTTTGCAATTAAATGCTCGTAACATAGGACCATCTCTTTCATTTCCAAGGTAGAAGATGACTATTTTGTTCCAAATTTCAGGATTCTGGTGTTGGAGAATATTGCTGCCTTTTTTTTCCCCCCCACTTACAGGACAAGGGAAAATATTTAACACATTATGAGCTGTGTCCTGTTGGCCTCTGTCTATGGTAGACATCCATCACAACTTAACATAAGGGCTGAGCATTTGTTTCCTGAGAGAAAACATTAGTAAAGCGTAGGCTTTATTGATGAGAAAAATTTCAAGACTTCAGGATCGTCTTTCTTATACAGCCCTTAGATGTATTTTTGACTTTTTAAAGAGAAAAAAATTGGTACGTTTACACTAAAGATAAATTTTTAGAAAAATAGAGACAAGGGAGAAATCTGTGACTATATAAGAAAAAAAGTATGTGAGGGTATTTGAAATAACATAAAAGGCAGAGTACCAAACTGGGTCTCAGTCAAGTAATACCAGGAGGACTCATACAGGTTTTATAATCAATAGAATAAATAAGAAAAGTGGATGGATTTTTTTTCCATATCTTCATTGATTGAATTGCACTCAAAGAATAATCTTAGATGTAGAAAAAAACACACTTTATAAATGCTGAAAGTTATCATTTGACTATAAACCTAGAATGAGAATATGGCATATGAATTCCTTTCAAAATCTCAGCTAAAACTTCTTGCCCTAATTTTTTGAAATGGTTGAACCTCAGAGCTGGGAATTCATTACCTTCCATTCTGCTTGCAGACTGAAATACCTGTTTAATATTATGGCAACAAAAGTTTTTCGGTACTTCTCATGTGGCCCAGACTGAAACATGTGTCTGTTATACCTTGCCACTGCCTCTTTATAAAATGTGCACAGTAACATATGGTTAAGTTATTTTTACATTATTATTTTTATCCTAAAGGGCCCAAGAAAAGCACTTGCTGATTTCAGGCTAGGCTAGCAAACAAACCTAGCAAACAAAGCCTACCCAGAATGCTTGAACAATTGTGAAAGTTCTCTGGCTTCTAGAGACAGAAGCTTCAGCACTTTCTTCAGCAGCAGCTTCCAGTAATGAGTTGGATAGAAAACACTCTGGCCCAGGCCCTTCATTTCCCACACAGGAAATGCAATGGCACTTGCAGGTTAGGATATGTAGGGCTGAGCTTTATCACTTTCGTCAGGCATTCGGCTAATAGGGAAAGAGCTGTGCACAATGAGGAACAAGACATTGATAAAGAGCTCTCTTTTCTGAACTTCAGCCAGGTAGATGGACATATGAGCCCATATTCAAATAGGTCAAGGGGCAAAAGTGAACCAGGACATTTTGTTTCCATATTCACCTACACGGTCTTCCTTATTCATGGATCCAATTATTTTCAGTTTAGATTTCCTGAGTGATTCTAAATGGGTTTGTAGTTTAGCTACTCACAAAAAGTTTCCAAATAAAACCTCCCAGTGACCTCTGCTTTCAAAATTTTAGTCTCTGACTCAGGAATTTTTTTGCACTAAATTAAACTTTGGAGTTTAGCAAATTTTAAATCTTAAAAAAAAGAATTCTCATTCTACATCTTAGCCAGTTTCAGAAACATTTAAGTTTTAACATTTAATTTCAGGAATAGCTTGTAGGGTCCAAGTTGGGGGGGGGAGTTGCGTATCAGATTCTGATACACAGTAAGATTTAGCTTTGTGAAAGGAAAAAATTACAGAGTTTAAACTCTACCCTGTTAGGTTTTAGTAGAAAAGCCTAGAAATTGAATATCACAGATGAAAAGAAACCCATAGATTTCAAATACGGGTCTTAACTAATGTTCAAAGCTTGAAACATCTGGAAAACAACTCTTGGACTTCCTGCTGAGGTGCTTGGCATTGCGGCAGTAGTTCTATCTCACCACCAATGCAACCAGAAAATACAGAAAACTGTTTCAGTGAATGACAGGAAAAGTAATAAAGGGAAGAAGAGAAGGATTTCCGAGAGGATTTTTTTAATAAATCAAGCAGGAAGGATGATCTTCATTTAAACTAAAATAGAATCAGGTTGCTGACACTAAAAATAGAAAAGGTCAAATGGGAATTTTTTAAGTTTGAAAGAAAACTGGCAAGTGAGAGAGATTTTGGAATGTTGCATCCTCTAGATAGGAAGTTATAAACCCCTGTATCCTTAAATAAAAGATAGAACTGAGGCTGATAAACTGGAGAAGGAAACAGTAAGGAACAGGTTCAAGCAAGGTCTTCTTGAAGCAGAGGATGTAAAATCAGACAAGCAAGGTATCAAGAAACTTACGTGGATTACAACACATACGGTCCAAGTCCAAAAATAGATGAATGAGTTGAAATACTTAATGATAAATGAAGATATTAAAAATAGCAGGTAGTAGTCAGAAATTGGTGAAAGCAACGAGGCAATGAAATATTAAGTGTATTACCACCAGTCACCTAGCTCACACTGACAGTAACTGTGACATGGCAAGGGAGACAGGGAAGCCAACTGGACAAAAAGCACAGTAATAGCTGCAGAGTTTATTTATGCCCCTTTAGACTGTGTAAGAAAGGTTAAAATGCAGAGAATTTTTTTTTGTGCCATCCTAGGTAAACAAGCTAGCAATTCATAAGAGAAAAGGCAACACTTGATGTAGTTCTAAGCAGTACCAAGAGGCATCAATGAAGAATCTGCAGGGTAGGAGAGATAATATTTTCTAATTCAAAATCCTTTTTGCAGCAAAGCTCGAAGTATCACAGAATCACAGATTTGTGTTGGAATGGACCTTGAAGATATGCTACTCTCTTCAGGAACATTTAATTTCATTTGATTGAGGGCAATTTTAAAAATAAAAACCATAGTCTAAAAGAGTAAAATGTTTGTATGTGGCATGGAGATTTTTTTACTGTCATCATATTACAAGCTCAATCTGCTTGAATAATATCAATCCAAAGGGACTTTTAAACAGTCACACAAAAAAAATCTGAGCAACCCTTTTCCACAAAATCATCATATTTAAACAGTAGAGGACAATTTTAGAAATTTAAAAAGAGTACTTGATCCCACAAAAAAAGTAAAAGTTGTGTTCAGGTAAGAAAATGTTAAAGTATGCAAGATTGAGCACATAAAGCCTCAATAAATCGGGCCAAATTATATTTTCAGGAATAACTAGCTAGATGATAACTAGGAATAAAAACTTTTTCGAGCATAGCAGAAGCGGGAAGCCAGTCAGACCCTGCCAAATAGGTGATTACTATTTAAATTAAGCACTTGAGAAAGATACAGCCATGGCAAAGTTGCTAAATGAGTTATTGTACTGATATTCCTCACAAAGAGCCTTAGGGAGAAGCCACACAGCTTTTCTTCAGAAGTGAAGAATTTGAGGCACTGTATCAAACTGGCATGTCAGCAGAAGAGGTTTCAAACAAATCTATCCAATAAACAGGAAAATCATAAGAACCAGATGTTGCTGAACTATGAAATGTGCTATTTAGCTATGTCATCACTTCGGTCCGACCAATAACAAACTAAATTAAAGGAACTAAAGCTGGCCAACGTTTCAATTTTTAAAACAGCTTTAGTAATATTTGAACAAATGTTCATTCCGCACCAGAAAAAATGCATAAAAATATTGAATTCAAATGTATTAGAATATATTGAAAGAAACTGTAACAAACCTTTGCAGAAAATTCACCTCTGCAGGTCATTGAAGATTTTTGCTGGACTGTGTTTTAGAAAAGTACTGATGGTTTATACAGCTTCAATGAATTTCCAAAAAGTCCTTGACAATACTCTTGGACAGAAATTATTATAAATGCCATTGGAGGAAGGCAATTCCATGAATAAAAACGGTAGTTAGCAGTCAGGTGACCAAGGTATGAGTAAATAGTTGATCTTTTCTACCTGCAGTCTATTGTGATTTGCAATACAAAGAGAAAAAAAGAAGGATATCACTTGGTAAAGTAAATGCGCACCAAAAATAACACTGAAAAGAGAAATCTTAGGCTCATTTTAGTTAGTTCTCCAAAGGCAATAGTTATATACTTAACACTTCCTGGAAAAAAAAATCATAAAATCATGTTGAGAAATAAAGCAAGAATAAAAGTGGGAAAACAACATTATGCAGTAGCATTTTGTGCTGGAAAAATGAGTATTTCTACTGTTCTGGGAAGCATTCTCTAAACATTTATGAATAAGTAGAAGAGGCATAGGGATATAACATCGTACTCGATGATCTCAGAGTTCTTTTCCAACCTAGTTGATTCTTTGAGTCTGTGAATATTGATAATCAGAGGTAGAGAAGGACTTCTATACATGGAGACATTGCAGAGATTGGGAATTTATGACCTAGCAAAGAACAATTTATGGAGGGTGGAGTAGAAATTCAGAGGGTAGTGAAAGGAGAGGAGCCTAGGAACATACACCTGTCTCAAGAATAAGGAATCCCCAAGTAAAATTCTCACACAGCAGATTTAAAACAAAGAAGTATATAGAGCATGTTATTACATCACATAGCTCGTCATCTAAGGACGCTTTAAGTACCGAAAGTCTAAATGGTTTCAAAGATCTTACAGAAAGTCTATGATGAAAAGACATCATGTGGCTCAGGAATTCCAAAAACAGATTTCCGAAAACAATAGTCCCCTATTTTCCACAGCCATTTACCTTTAGTTTTGTATTAAGTGAGACCAATGATTAACCCAATATCCTTATGCCTTTTTTGAGGGATCTCCACACATCAGAGCTTCATTGCTTTCTGTCTTTCAAGTGACACTTTCTCACTAGCGGTGTGGTATGCAGCTTAAAAATCCACAAGTGGGCTTATATATTGTCATGATGGAAAAAATGAAAAGGTCTTCAAGGTTACTGGCTGCATTTTCAAAAAGGAAATTGGTGCTACCATTACAATTTTTTCTATTAAGTTCTTTGGAGCAATGGTTGCTTTCTGTTCTTTTTGCTTCTTTCACGTAGGGGACAAAAAGACACCAACATAATTCCTCGAGGTTCAGAGAAGAGGTGTCTCTGCTCCTCCTACTTCCAAATAGCTGTGAATTTATAAGTACAGATCTTCATGCCTTAAAACTGTCTGTCTTCCTGTGCTGTGGCCATACTGCTCGGTGACTTCAGATGTTGCCACAGATGTAGAAATACGTAGAGACAAATCTAAAATGAGATATTCCTGAGCATTAGGTTTTGTAAATCTAACATGACCATGTCTTCTATTAACCAATCTAATTAGACTCCAAGGGAGTATATTATTCTGTTTTACTTTAGGCCTTCTTTTGCTGGCTGACCTCCCCATGATTGTCAATTCATTGGAGGGCCAGCATCTTACAGCTTCTAAGACATCCACAGTTAGAAAGTCATGTGTCTTTTACGCTTGATCTGATATTAAAATGAGAAGAAATGGATTTAAAACAAGCAAATTACTCTCCTGAGAAAGAAAGGAGAAAATCTAGGTGCTGGCAGACACACAGCAGCAGTAGAGGAGGAACACACTCCCCCTCGGCTTCACCCTGGGCCCCTGAATGCACGCTCAGGGTGGTCCCCAGGGAGCTTCCATCTACCACAGTCCACCCAGCACAAGCTCTCTGACACTCTCACAGAACTGACTGCATATGCACAGCAACAGCATTGTGATGTTATATGAATAACTGTTATGTTTCATAATGATGGTGTTTATGATTGTGTCAAGAAATAGCAGAGCGAAATACTTCAAATAATTCAATTAAGACACGGAGCACTGAGGATAGATAAAATTACAGGACACCAGGTTTCATATTGGCACTTCTGCTAACATGTGCTAGAGAGAAAGTATTTCTAGCTACCTCCACACAGAGATAAATCCAAATATAAACACAATAATTTTGATTTAAATATGTCTTCTTTGATTTTCTTATTTAAGTCCAGGAAGTGATACTACATCTACAAGATAAAGTAACATGTTACTAGATTTTCCCAGTACTCTCGTCTGAGTAGATCCATATGTAAATATGAATGCAGCCTGAATTTTTTTCTGACAAATAGGCCCTTGATTCTGTACTTTTAATCAGTTCTTCCAGAAGAGATAGACACAGGAAAAAAACCTCATGTAGATGCACTTGCTTCGATGAATGATGACTTTGTTCCATTATTTTATCTCCACATTTATCTCTATTGAAGCAATTAAATAATTCTCACAGAACAAAGTAAATTCTTGAATTAATTAAATATTTACAGTACATAAAACTACTGATGCTTTTACCTGTTGATTATCCCTATCACATACTTCAATAGTTCTTTAAATACAACAGGCAAAGATAGAATATAGCTTTTACTTGAAAAGAGACACCCAGTGTTTCACACTGTTTCAAAATCATATTTCTTCTCCAGCAACAACGCTTTTTTGTGCCAACTCCTAAATAACCATAAATTTCTTTTTTTATAAACCCCAATGAATACTTGGCCAAGATGCTGTGACTGTTGGCTCCTACCTTTGAGCAGAAATGGAAAGAAGTGCACACTGAGCAAAATGGAAAAAAGATGACATCAAGCCCAATGTTGAATTATGCATTTAATGTGAAGGAAGCCTTGTTTTTGTGGTGTTGCAGTTTTCAGTGTTTTTAATTTTAAAGTGGCTGATCAATTTAAGGTAAGTGTCAGGCATTTGGCCTAGTTCCCAGGCTCTGCTTTCCTCACAGAAAAGAAAGGATTCAGTCAGACACACAGGCAAGGGGCATCATCGGTGGCTCTCACATTCCAAGCATTTTAGCACAGATTAAGTTGGAATGGTTTTACTGTCTACTGAAATCTCCTAGGTGTTGCATTTTATCCCCCCTCTGGCTGTGGTTATCCAGGTTGAGCTTCTCAGGTCAGGACCTCCATAAGATAAATGGCTTGTAGAGCCTTGAAGGGAAATACAAAGTACAGGTCAAGACTCCTTATTAAAACGCAATTTCAGCAGTTTATTGCAAAATGTAAGTCCCCAGACAACAGGTAATTTAGCAGTGAACTTTTTTCCTAAAGCTTGCAGCAAGGCAAGAGCTGTTTTACATGCATTCCAGAGAAAAAAGCGAAGATAATCTTCTTAAGAAGGACAAAACCTCAGCACTTTTTGTGTCTGGAAATAACCAGCAAATAATTAAGTGTTATTTTTAGCCTTTTTCTCCCTTTTAGGTGCAATAAAGTGCACATTTCAGTGTTTAATAACAAACTCAAATTTAGCTTTATTATGTAATTGTGAAAATTTATTAGATTCTTTTAAAGAGCTTGTGTATTCAAGCAGTAACTTTTAATAAATACAAGTGTTTTAATATAGTCACCCATTTTGCAGACATTCGGGAATGTATTTTTGGAGATATTAGGATAATGAATTAGCTCAGGCTTCCTGGAATTGCATATGCACAAAGGACACTGTGTGAGAGAGTTCTCACCGTACGCTTTCATAGGAGTTATAAGATGTTTGATTGTTTTCAGTATCAGGGTCAGGGGTATGAATGTGAGATTGCTTTCTTATTCGTACTTTATAGCTTTTAAAAAAAACAACCCTGCCTATTCATCTTAATTTTTTTTTTCCAATTAGTTATGACCTTAAATTGATCATCAGATTGAAATGCCCAGTACTTCTGCCCAGAAGTGAACTGATAGTTTTGGAAATTTAAGCAGAATAGGAACGTGACAAATTAGGGAGCTACACATCTTTTCTACAAGTGAAGACATTTCTCAGATATATACTCCAGTCAATTTACAAACAGCTTCCTTTGAAAATATCAGTCTTTCCACAGCTCGGGTTTTAATGACCCCTAATAACACATGTGAAGATATTCTGTTCCTTAAACAGTACACTGAAGACTAATGTTCCAGATGTACACATGAGCATGCATATGCATGTCAGTGATTTGACTGGACTGAACTGATCCCACTGGGTGCCTCTGGAGTCCAAGCCTCACAGCAACGCTCTGGGAGGTATGGACACATTGCAGCCAGGTGTCAGCACCTTTCTGAAAAGCATCATTACATAGTCAGACCTTCAGTCACTAATATCTTTTTTTGCCCAGTTCAGTTTTTTAAAAAAATAATTAAATGGGAAAAGTTGTTTGCTTAATCAAGCAAGTTAAATTACAAAGTAATATGCTGAGTCTTTAGGTAGGAGATAACAAAGTAGTGATGCAGTGAGAGTTTGTGAAGGCTCAGATATCCATCGAGAGCAGAGCAGTGTCAAGGATAATGAGGAACTGTGCACAGTCCATGCACACCGAGAGGCAGGGAAGGAGTTAACTGAAGCCCCAAGGAAGGGCAGGAAGCTGACCAGCTGTGTGCAATTGCAGCTGTTGCTATAAAAAGGCTTTGCCTTAAAAGACAGGGAGTCACACTGGAAAGGAAGGAAATTCTACTTGTGAACTTAGTTCAGTTTTGAAGGGAAGGAAGTGGGTTCCTGACGTTTGAGTCTCTGAAATTTGGAAGATCTTGCAAGTGTCTGGTGGATAATGTGAGTTTGTCCATTTGTTCAAAGGCTCTTGCCTGCTGTTAAGGCTGTCTACCCAATCTGTGTCTTAGACTTTCTTCTATGTTCCCATTTATGAAAAAGTTGTTGAAAATTGTAAAACACTGTATCTCATACTGCTTTTTCTGTTCACTGCTATATCGAAGCCCAATGTTGACCCTCCTGCAAAGGGAGATTTTTTTATTATGGTACTGTTCTAATGAGGTCCATGAAATAGAACTAGGTCTAGGGGATCAGGAGGGAGTGTAAACTGCTGACTGGGCAAATTTGTAGCAATACTCTCCCAGAACAGGGCTACTCTTGATAGAGTAGGCTTCAGCTGTGAAGGGAAGCAAGTATCTTCATAACAATCCTTGGGGAAATTACTTAATCCTTAAAAGGAAGAGAGTTACAGAGGTAAAGGATGGCCTTACATAGCCCAATAAATACTCTCATGCATACAGAGATGTCAAAAAACCTGGTTTTTGACTTGATATTGACATATTCCAAATGTTGTCCTCTTTGTCCTCACAGTATTTGTATAAAATCTTCTGTGAGCCATAACCTTACCTAAAAATGCCCTAGTAATACAAATTAATTCTCTTTTTAAACCAAATAAAATATATCAGTATGCTATCAGAAACTAGAGGCTAGATTCTTCCATCCATGATTTTAAGATGAAGGCATGTGTGAGGGTCAAGGAAAAAGAACAGCCATAGATAAATAATGTCAAATCCTGATGCTGCAGTTTAGTTGCTGAAATCCTACAGGTATAGCATATGGCACACAAGCCCCCTCAACTGTTGTTGGACAACAGCTTTCCTCTTCTGGCTCCATAGGCTGGCTGGCTCTTGTTTTCTCTTTATTTAGTCTATGGAAAAGCATTTTGTTAATCAGGATTGCACTACTTGGGAATAGTTTGTAGCTGGCCAAACTAATCACAACAAAGTGTTGCAAGATTAGATTTGTCCTGGCTGACTAATTCAGACTCTTGAGACAGCAGGAAATAAAAGTAGCAGAAAATGTGTAGGACAAATAAGATCTAAATAAGAATTAGGGCCTGTTATACTGCAGGGTGCAAAACAGATAGAGTCCCATTCCCATTTGTATTTCAGATCCTCTGATATCAGTAGAGGAGAACATAACAGAGTTCAGAACAAATGAGAAACTGATGTTTGCCTCTCAAATTGTTAGGACTGAAGTGGTTGTGTTAGGCACAGTTTTCCCGGAGAAAGCTAAGTCTGAATTTCTTTCACTTCCACTACATACAATTGATCAGAAAGTACCTCTAGTGTGACATGGAATGGCTGTGGCTGATCCCACTTGTAGCAAGGCACAGCGCAATGGTAAAACTGACTCCAACTTTATAGTGTGCAGAAGTCCCAATTTCATCGGCACCATGAACGACATGTGGCACAGTGGCCATTATTTAAGGAAATGGAAGTCAGCAGCTGACTGGAAGTTTTGCTTGCTTCTTCTTTTAGCCTACATCTTCAGATCATTCAGGCCCATTCAAAAGAGGTTTCTGAAGAGGGCTTCTCTGCTGGTTTGCTCGAGGTTCGCCTACAAAGAGCTTTGCTATATTTAAATGACTCTGTCATGATCCTTGTTTAGTACAAGCATTATAACCAAGATATCATGGATAGGAAGACATGGATAATCAGTAAAACTTCTACACATTCCACATGAACACTCTTTATCTGCCCAATATATAAAGTGAAATATGAAATAATGGATTTTCTTAATTTTATTTTGGTTAATCATTAGCCTAATTCTAGACATACTAAGAGTTGTTCTAGTTAAACCTATTCCTATCCAAATTTCAAAAATATGAGAAAAAATAATTTTGCTTTCAATTCACATCCTACTTTCTTAAAAATTAACATTCAACCATGGGTATCCATGAGAACCTCTACATAAAATTCCTATATTATGGAATAATTACACTCAATAAATGAAAGAGGGGAGGCCTAAACTCTCTCTAAATGGTTTATTTATGTTGATGTGGTCTTTTAATTTATTTATTTATTTACCCACGCAAGCTATGCTTAGACATCAGACTGTCTCTTGCAGGCTGTATCTGAAGATATAGGCTTGGTGAATCATATCAACAGAGCAAACATTAGGTCAGACAGATGTTTGAATTATTTGGTTGACAGAATAGCAGCCAAAGGACCTTAATTTGATCTCCAGTTAGATCATTTGTTATTATTTATTTCTCACAAGAACATCGTGTTTAAAGAGAATATTTATCATTCAGATTATACAGTTTAGTCACTCATTTGAAGAAAGCCAAAAAATGGGCTTGTTGATAGCTGATAACTGAGATAATCTTCCAAGCTCTTGCATGACAGTGAGTATTCTTTTGACTTCAGACAAAATTTTCTACTGGGAAGCTTTATGAAAAATCTCTTTCTTCTGAGAGCTTCGTAGGAGCTGTGCTCTATGGACATCTGGGTTGAAATCATTAAATCACAAGGTCACTTGCATCTCTAAGAAACTCCTGTGTCATTTCAAGTTAGTGTGTGACAGCCCCTCACAAGTAAAATATAATATAATATAATGTGTTTGAAATCTATTACACAAGTACTTGTTTAGTAACCCAAATCAACACTTTAACAATTGCATTCCATCTCACAAAGTCCCTGTGATGGATCACAAATAATTATATGCATATTTACACCTACCTTTTAGAGCATAGGTACCCCTTACTGGCAGTTTTCCATTATTTTAAGACTATAAAGCTGGACATTTCTCATGCTCCATGTCATGATATACACTTTCATAGGAATCTATATAATGTATGAGTGAGACTGCTTTTAGAAATATATATTGATTTTCTGAGTATATAATGGATAATTTTTTATTTTTTAAAAGAGATCCTATTAGAAGGAAGTTTGGATCAATAGCTGGAAATGCTTGAAAGGCTCAGATGATTGAAAGTAAATCATTTAGGCCAGAATATTTGATAACTAATTTCCCCACCAAAAAGCCATGAAAGGAACTGTGGAATTCAGATATTAGCTCTGCTTTACTGTAATCATACCACACATTGCATCAGCTTTTCCAGACAATGAACTAGCTAATCTATTCAATGGAGAATTTCCAAGTAAATCTTTAATCTATCCAAACCATGACAAAAAATTTCTCTACATTATTTATAAAATCTTCAGTAGATCCCACCTCTAGGTCCTAGGGCTTGTTTGGTTTGGTTTTGTTCTTAATTTTCAAGTCTTTTTTTGTTTGATTTCTTCTTATAGATGGGTTTCTATGGTTTTCAGGCTTCTAGTTTAATACAAAATCAGTGTGGAAGAGAATGAGAAAGACTGAAAAAGAAAAAAGTACCATGACATGCAGGTGATAGGTTATCTAATAAGGAAAAGCCCACCTTTTCAATAATTTCTTTTAATTATGAATTAATAACATAATTCATCCTTTATTTAGTTCAATTGACAAAGGAAATTCACAAAGTATTAAATTACTATGGAGTGCCATAAAATGACCTCGCTAAGTTTCTTTTACATGCCATTTTAATAATATTTCCTCGCAGTAAATGCAGCAGACTTCCTGCCTGCCTCCCTTTCTTTCCTTCTTTCTCTCTTTCTTCTGTATTTTTCTCCATTCCTTCACTTTAGTCCTTCTCTAATAATAGCAAAATTCAGAAAATATTGGCAATTTTTAGTTATTTTTGTTATTCACTTGATTTGTAAAAAAAAAAATCAAAATAAGTTCTTCATAGTTTTTCCTGCCTTAACATATTGAAAATTTATACAATGCACTCAATAGCTTGCCAGTGAACAAACTGCATCATAAATGAAAATTTCAAAATTGTCAGGTGTTGTTTTCCTGCAAGTGATATTTTACTGATTTTTTTGAAAAAGTATCATCTATTACACAGTGTTTGGATTAATCCTGGTCAGACAGTCTTGAAGTGAAGGAATAAAACTAGCCAAAAAAACTGACAAATAATACAGAGATGAACAAAATCTTCAGTTCATGACTACAGGTCAAAAGCTTTTATTTCATCCTGTCAGCTTAAATACCCCATTACACTGCCCAGGAGAGAGTGAGTTAGTCTTGTGCAAAGCAAATAATTGATTCTTCATCTCTTGAAGTATCTACAAAACAAATAGGCATTTTGGTGAAAATTACAATATAGTTGAACAGGAGCATTACATCCAGCACAGGCTAAGTGATACTTTATAGACTGTGATGCAGCTGGCGAGAGTAAAAGGATATGGCTTGTGCTATATCAGAGACCAAAGACCCTGTGCCCCCTTCAGTTCCTAAAGCCTGTAATTAAGATGTGTTAAAGCCCAGTTTTACACTAATGAAAACAGAGAACAATCAGAACATAGGATAGTAATCTCAGTCAGAGCTTGGCTAAAAAATCAGGTTGTTGTGACCTTATTTTTACAAGATGTCACAGGCTTAGTGGTCAAGATATCTAGTTAGCTCTTATTCAAAAGATACAGCATGTCACCTTGAGTTTGTCCCAACACTAAGCAAGAATGTAGAGAAGCCCCCACTGAATTACCTGTCTTACAGCACCATAGCTTGCAGTCTCATATTTCACTTTTACCCTAGCCTAACTGAAGGCTGAGAACATGTCAATGGGTATAAATTTGTCAAATTGAGAAGTCAGGTAAAATATTTTATATGAATATCAGAGCATAACATTCTAGAGTAGTACTATCACAAAACCACATAAACGAGCAATTTTAGTACATTTTCTCCCGGAAGATATTCTAGACAACCTGAAAAAAATTAGATGATATAACTCCCCAGGGTAGGTAAGAATGGGAAACCCTAAGAAATTAAGTTGTGAAAAAGCTGAGGTTTTAACAGTATAAACAGTATACTCTTCAGAGTAGGAGTCATATCTAAAATCTTAAAAGGTGCTGCAGTATTGTTGTTGTATTATTATGAATGTTAGAAAAGTTGTCAAAGAAGGGGTTTGGAACAATATGACCACTTGATCTCTTCACAAGTAAATATCATATAACCTTGACAGGATTTGGGGTAGGTTATAAATTGGTAGATAAAAAAAATTGGGGGATGTAATTTACATGGTTTTCAAAAAGTTTTGACAATAAATTAATAAGGAAGTCAAGTAATCATGGATCATTGGACAAACGACTTGTCTGGATTAATTTTTTTAAAAATTATAAAATCAAAGTCATAATGAACAGGTGCTCTTTAGAGTGATAAAAAATAATAGTAAGACATGCCAGTTACTGCTATGGGCAATGATGTTTTTGATACACTTACAACTCATGCCTTGAAAGAAGGAGTTTTATTTTGAAAAGGTATTGTATTCAAAGTTAAACACCAACTGGAGGAATAGGAGATGTAATTGCCTCTTTTGAAAGCATAGTAGCTTTAAAAGGTTTTGATAAGATCCGAAAAAGGAAATAAAATAATCTTGGTTTCCCCAGATGTTTTCTTAATTAGAACAAGATAAAAATGGCAAAGTATAATAGAGAGTGGAAATTCCTGCAGCACGTTCTCTTTGAATTCTTGTGCCATGGCAAATGTGGTTGAATATTGGAGATGATAACCATTTTTTGATATGGGAAATATATGATAAATAATATTTTTTAATATTTTTTCTGCTGATAAACTTAGATTCTTTGCAAAGGAAGATACGGAATTACAACAACATGTATTTCAATTTCTTGTCAACAACTATATAGCAATAATCATTTGTGTGTATAATTGTATTAAATGCAATGCTGTTTTACGTCTTTACAAGTCATAACAAAACTTGTCCATTGTTCAAGACACAGAGTATTGATATGTTCAGTTCTGCTAAGGTATTCTTTCCCTTACAGTCCTCTAGAACAGAGTGAAATCATGGATAACGTAGAGGATAAATAGTTCCAAGTACAAACAGAGCTTGTAAGGATGAATATGATTTTAATCCTGAAGAATACAAAAAATGTAAAGTTACCTGACTGAAACACTGGGAATTCTTGGGAAAACCACAGAAACTCACAGGCCATCTCAGATTTGCAGCTGTTATTAATAATAATTTACCTCTTTGTGCCTTGTACATTTTAAGCAGGTTATGTAATAATTTATGGCACTTTGTAAATGATCATGTTCCTGATAACATCCAAAGTAGTAAGTGAACAGAGATTTACTAGGGACCAAGACAGCAGGGAAGTGTAACTCATGCTCAGATAAAAGTTGTCTCTAGGGTCTGTATTCGTTAAATGCCTTACATTCACATGAACCTACAAGTGTGAGGAAGAGACTTTGTGGCAGAGTTGGATGTAAACAAAGCCAATATTGTTGATGGTTTGTGTTCCCTGTGATTCTACAAGTCTGCAAGTCCATAATCTCACAAATCAAAAATATGAAAAATATGAAAAATATAAAAAAAATCAAAAATATGAAAATATATTGTATGCACTTTTTGCCTTCATGTAAGTGAAAATAAAAAATAACGGCTGAACGAAGAAAAAAAAAAATCCCAAACCACCTTTTCTTACTCCTGCTCAGTGGATATTCTTTATTTGTTGAATGAATTTACTATAATATAGTCACAGAAATTTCTTTGCTTTGCTCTGGGACACACTGTGAATTTCATGTGAGCAACTCAGACACAAGCTTACAGAATAAACCCTGCTGTTGAACACAGTTGTACTGGTGTCTCCATAACAGCTGTGTGCCGTTGGCTGCAACCACATCTTTAAGAGAGGAAAGCAATATTCTCAATTCAAACAAAAAAAGTGCAGTAAAACATAGATCTTCTGGCAGCTAAAATATGTCAGCTCTGTTCTTTACTCAAAACACAGCAGGCTTTATCTGTAGGAAAAGCCCCTTTTACTAGGTATGCCCGTGCCCATTTCTCAGATTTGTTGAGAGTCAGCAGGAAAGCATCAAGATGACATTGGCCATCCAAAGGGATGAGAATCCTTTTGCACATTCTGCAGTCCTAAGTTAACAAGCCATTGGCATGAAAGTACAATCAGAATTCATTCATCATGGTGAGAAAAGATCCAGAATGAATGGTCTTTTGGATGCCCATGAAAATGATAGCAGAAGTGTAAGGAGAAGGATCTGTTTAGCATGTCTTATCTGAACATTTGTTCCAGGCACTGACAGCAGGTGCACTTTCAGCATTAGCAGATCTCAGAAAACTTTGGTGCTGAGCTGAAATCAAGCTGTGCCATCTGAAAGACAGAAAAAGACAGGATTTTGGCATCTTATAATTTGGATAGTTTTGAACAGATCTCCATAGTTCTTACAAAAAGGACTTTCTTGACTCCAAGACTATACCACTGTCAAATTTCAAAGCCTATTTGAAAACCACAGAGATATGATAATTTTTAAAACACCATCAGTGATATTTTAATGTGGTTGAAAGTATTAGGCATCCTAGAGATAAGGGGAACTCATAATGCCCTTGTGTTGTAGTTCAACAGTTTATAAAACAACACAGAGATCCTTAAAAAGTAAAGTTAGACTTCTTCTTCATAGGCATTGTATATTTTTTTTTTCAGAGCTGCCATAATCCAGAAATAAACAATTTGTTATCACAGCCCTATTACATGTTAAGAAAGACATATTCATATATTGCTGTGTGCAGCAGTGGAAATTACAGGTTGAAGGGGTGGGTGAAAAGATAACTACTCATACTGTTTAAAGCTTAGGGATGAAACTCATTTAAGCCAAGAGCACTTTGCTCTCAGATAGTTAATAGCAAGCATATCAGGCAATGCAGAGGCAATCTGCAGTGAAAAGGATCCCTTTCAGTCTATATTTCATGGTTCTCTATAAGGAGGGCTCCCCTCTTCTCTTTTATTTTTAAATCAATGTCTTTTATAGCAGCCATTGTGCTCCCTGTCCCCCCCACTGAAACAACAGGATGGGTTTCAGTTTATCCCAGTAGGAGCCCAGCAGCCTGGAAACCAAGTGGTGGGATATCTTTGTGATATTTGGCAATTCTGATCAAGACAAAAGTTCTCCAGCAGGTTAGAAAGATGGATTCAACAACTACGGGTCCAAAACAAACCAACAAACATTGGCCATATTAATCTCCTGTTATTAGCTATTTATTGTACATTGATTTGATAAAAACAAGAATGAATCTGGTACCTGATGTCTGGTAGTTCTGTCTTGAAAGAATTCTGATCTGATTTTGAGAGGCACCTAAAGATTTTCCAGACTGCAGTGGGAGGGCACTCTAAACTACCCAGCACTCCCCCAAAACTGGCTAGTGGTTAACTGCAAATTTTCCCACTGTATAAGATGCCTTTTAAAACTTTTCTAAGTCCTTTAAGATTCATCAAATCTGTAAAGAACTTCTTTGGGGAGAAAAAAAGTCTCTGCCCTTCCCACTTCAACATGATCAGGTCTTTAGTTGTGATTATGTTTGTCAATAATTTCTTAATTCAAAGATTTACATCTTCTAGGCTTCAAGATACTCTTTTTATGGTCTACTGAAGCCACAGTGGAAAAAGTTTTATTTAAGCTATGAAAATATTTTAGACTCAGTATACCTGTTATTGACAAATGAGTCACAGAAGCTGCAGAGGGATATTGGTTTAAATATTTACTGGATCTAATTCATTATAAGTAAAACATTCATCATCTCTAACATACCAAATATTGGACATTTACTAATAGCTAGTTGAGTATTTTTTAAATTTCATTTGTCATCACACCTTAAAAATACTAAACTTTTCTTTGGATATTGATTCAATTCTTTTCTTGAGCAAGAATGGAGTTTCTCCTATTTCCTCAGTATTTCCTCTTTATTTCTTTATGCACTGAAGGATTTATTCGGTTAACAGAAATCAGTGTGATTCCAGCAACACTGCTTATTAGAAAACTACTAGTCCTGAGCCAGAAGAGGGAGCCTAGAGAGCAAAATATTCATTTGTCACTAACTTTTAGGCTGTTTTGGTTTGTTTCTTGTTTTGTTTGGCTTTCTGTGCTGGTTTGCATGTTTTTGGGGTTTTTTGTTTGTTTGTTTGTTTTTTAATAATTGTGCCACAACAGAACCGCATATATGCATAGAAATGGGGATAATAAGAATTGTCCTCCTTGAGTTTCACTGTTATACAAAATGCCATCGAAGTGTGGAATGCATTGGATTAGTTTAATCGTTGGATTTGGAGAAGACATAGAGATGCCATAAAGCAAAGCTCAGCCTTTTATTCTGGACCTCAACCACTCCATTAATAATTCCACTGTCTTTTGTAGCTGTTTGGAGGGAATAAAAAGTGTTTCTACTAATAATATTCATTTTCCCCAGTTTCACTTCTATATTCCTATTATAGTGTGGATTTTTTTCACTTCTTAATTGCCCTTTACCTTCTTTTTGGCACTTAGAGAAATGAGGAAGGGTCCTTCCAGGTGGTTTCATTTTACCTTTTCTGCTTCTTAGTTTTCTTAGATATCAGATCCCAGAATGCAACAAGAATGATTCTCTAATGGTGTTCTTCACCCAAATAAAATTGTAGAAGGTCTAGAAATCTTATTTTTTCCATATTGCTGCAGAATTTCAGGACAAAAGGAGCTGAGAAGGAGGCTTACCCTACAGCAAGGCTCACCTGGAAAATATCTTCTTTCTTGAGCTGATCACAGAACATGTTGACATCCTCAACAGTAATTCAGATGCTCTAGGAAACTGACCTCATGATCAAATACAAAATTTTTGCATTTCCTCAAATATGTGTTTTAAATTACTACAATACTTTGCAATATTATCAAATTTTGCAAGACTCTCTCACGAACCATTACCCTGTAATTGAATTGTTTTATGGAAGTCTGGCTTCTATGCCACTGACAAAAGGCTTGAATTGTGAGCCCTGTTCTCTACAGTTTCTACTTAGATAAAGCCTGTCCCAAAGAAAAAATATCTACAAAAAACCTAATGTTATTAAACCTAATTCACATAGGCTGTTGTAATTCCCACTTTTTATAGAAATGGATACAAATCAAAAGACATTCCCTTCTTATATTAGATGGAACCGGCTTTTGAGTTATACTCATTCCAACTCTTATGGCAGTCAGTGGATCCACCTAAAATGTATTCAGTATGGATTTTTGCCCATAGAGTGCTGGTATTCAGCTACCTTTTTTGGCACACTTTGAGGCAAGCAATTTTTTTTTGGTTTCTAACATTAATCTCCCACTTCCAGATACAATGAACAAACAAAAAAAGAATGGAGAGTCCTGGCATCCATTTCAAAAGGTAGTTAGTGGTACTAGGAGCTAAAAGCAAACTTTTGATAAGAAACAAACCATGATGAATTCAAAAAATATTTAATATAATAGTATATTTCCTGCAATTCATAATCTCTACATCTTTGAGCCTGAAGTATTCTTCACTTTTTATAATTTCAAGTCTCCCTTCTGGGATTCCTGAAAGAAGATACTTGGTATAATTTTTTCCTCTTTACTTAAAATCAGAAGCAGCCCAAAATTGAGAGATTCCTGAAAGGGCAAAGGAACAGAACACTATGAAAGGCTTGGGACACAGGATCCCAGAGGCTACTCCAAAGAACCAAAGTGTAAACCTTCAAAAAATTTTGGTTTTTAGAGTTATAGTCATGCATCGTTTCTTCAAGCTGCGTATTGTCAGCAGTGAAAGACTTTCAGTTTGGAGCCATTAGTAACATTTTGTTTGCACTGGAATAATTATGTCTCCCTATTTTTTTTATCTTTTAAATTTTCCAATGGTCCAACTTCCCTTGAATCTCCTAAGCACAGTCTGATGTCTCTGGTATTAGTGACTTAGAGTCAATCACCTGATGATATGGTTCAAAACTAAACTGCTCAGGTCGATTTCCTGTTTTAAATTCTACAGTTTATCCACACACCCCCAAAAAACATGGACTAGTTGGCTTTAACTACCACCACCCCCTCCAGCTTAGAGGGCACAGATCATTCATGGTTGGGTTTTTTGGGTTTTTTTGGATAGGCACAATCCCCTTAAGGAAAGCCACATTCCCCTACACCAAAGAGGGCATTCATCTCACCTACTTTTGTTGATCAAACAGATAGGTGTTACATTTAAAAAGACATAGATACTTATGGCATGAGTCATCTTGCCTTAAAATAGATAGTTAAAAGCACTAGTATGAGTAATTCTCTGGGAATGCCTAGCTTTAGTAACTTTAGAGGGAAAATAACTGTAGTGGAATAGCTTCTTAAATTTCAGGTAGCTACAGTTTGGGAATATGGACTTCTCCACAGTATCTGACTACAGCATGTCTTTCAGAATAGCTACATAAGCAGACAGCTCCTATCAGCTCTTATCAGACAATAATCTGCAACTAGAAGAAATATTTTGAAGGTGCCTCTGGCTGACGAAAATGGTCTTTATTAGCATGACAGGGAATGACCAGCTCCTTAGTTTGCAGCTGGCACATTTGCAGAACCATGGCAAATTCCTTGTTAACTTGTGTATCTGCTGTGCTAGACACATCTTAGATATCTACTCTTGCTCTTTTACATATCAAAATGTTAATTCATAATAATATTTATTTATATTACATTCTCAAAACACAAATGGGGAAACTGAGGTTTAAGGAAGATAAGTTCATGTTTCCTCCATTTTAGTTATTTTTATGCATTTCCAAAGCCTATTTCAATTAATTAGGACTGTCATATATTTCTAAGGCAGCAAGAAAGGTCCAGCCTCTGACTTCAGTGGGCTTCAATGGATCTAGTGGGAACCAGGCAATATAGATCAATTTTTTCTCACATGTTTAGCCATGGATCCAGCTTTCGCAGTTACAGGCTTTTAAATACTATAATGCAGATCTCCAGTGATACTGCTTCCAGTTGAAGGCAGATAGTAATTTGCTCAGCATCTACATTGTGAATGTCTGAGCTGGTACAGATATACTGAGGGAGGTTTTTCTTTATGAGGTTTCTCTTGCTGCCAAGTAAAATGCTTAAATTCAGGGTAATGATGTTCATTTACTTTAAAACTATAATTTTATAAATTTATTGGAATGCATAAATTCAGCAACAACTCACATCAACTTCACCTTTTCCACAAACAATATATACTTTCCTTTCTGCTAAAAGATTGAACGACTAAATACATACCAGTTTCCAAACACCCAAATACATGCATAGGAACACAAGGGCTCATCGTATCAGTAATTTTGGCTGATCTTTTAGTACAATGAGCAGAATTTAGGATAACCACCTTGTAGTTTCATTTTTAATTTGTACATAGGTTTTACCCTGCAGTAAAAAGGCAGTTGTGCGCTTAATCTGATATGTGTGGCACTGAAAGCTTACTTTGCTGAGTCAAATTTCTTGTTGTGTAGCTGATAAGCAATAACCACAGTTACTGGTTTCACTCCTATGGTTTTTTTTTGTGATGAAAAACTAAGTGTTGATAAAACATTACAGAACAGCAAGTCTGTTGCAGCACTGTTAAATTTCCATCTTTTTAATTTGTTCTTTTGGATGATGAGCACCAAAAATTTCAGTGACGATAATAAGTGAAATTAGTCCATGATCTTTACCCTCAGATCTCTTTCTTTTGGTTCATGAATAAGTTCCCAACCCATTATGGAGATATAAAACATGACTTTGGAAGCAGGAGCCTCAAGTTAGACATCTAAATAATAGACGTGTTTTTAAAATCTTTAGAGTCCTTGAAAGCCTGTGAGTTCCCAGCAGCTCCCCTGGAAGCTCATGCAAGCCGCTGGATGGACTTTTGAAAACCAGGCAACCCATTTGCATGCTTTTCTCCCTCAAACCTTAAATAGTTTTTTTTAGAGGAGCTGTCACATCCCATACAAAAAGGCTGTCGCTTTTAATGCATCCTGGTGTCTGTAGATTTCCAGTCAGCTTTGTGCCTTCTTCCCTTATGGTGGTTTCTACTTAAAAAAAACCTCCAAGAAACAAAAAACACAAACAAACAAAAAAGCCCAACCAAAACCAAAACCCAACAAACAAACAAACAAACAAAAACCCACACAACTAAAAAAATCCAACCCCGAAACCTGAGATTTTAACATAATAACTATAAATGCAAACAGCCCTATTAATTAACTGTTAGTTCAGCCCTAAAAGGCACTGAGCCTCTTTTGGTGGTGGAAGAGCCTTGAACTTTCTAAGCCTTCAGTGAATGGAAGTTCAGCTCCTCCTTGCAGTCTGAGACTCCCCTGAGCACAATTTTGTGGCAGGCTGAACCCAAACTCTTCAAGAATGACTCCTTTTACTCTAGTGCGTCATTGCTGGTTCCTGTAAAAAGTGAAAGAGTCTTTGACACATACAAGTACCCTTTCCTTTCCTCTTCATCACTCAGAAAGCAGCTTTACTTGTCATTATACTGTACCTTCTGATACTTAGGGATCATTTGTGTTTGAGGGATGAGAACACACTCCATATCCAGGAAAACATGTACACAAACTAGAAAAATGTTAAACCAATAGCAGGACTCACCAAGACTCTCAGAGGGGAGGGCATGACTGTGTCAATACTTTTATTCAACAAGCCTAGTGTATGGCAAAGTGGCAAAACGAGGGGAAGGGTGTGTCAGGGAGAGGGGAGGAAAGGCGCAGCACAGCGTCTGTGGCCTCCCTGCCTACTTTGCCTACTCCAAATGGGGACAGCTACTGGCAGGAAGGGGGGACAATGGCACTGCTGGTAGCCATGCCTGGCAAGCTGGCCACAAGTGCCAGAGGCCTCCAATGCCCCTGCCTTTCCCTCCTCTTCCCTCCTGCAGTGGCAGCAGGATGCAATTTAATTCTGCAGAATCCTGTCCTAGCTCGTCCCTTAGCCCTGCCACTCCCTTTTCTGTGGCAGGAACAGCCTTCTTACAGACCAAAGTGGAAAAATTCAGATTTTCCTCCATTGTCCCTGCCTTACAGTAGCTTTTTTGGCTCCATTTTCCTGTCCTTAAATTTCATGCAGTGTCTTTATTGAGTTTAGCACTCCTGCAGGGCTTTCCAATTACTTTATAGAGTACGCTAAGCTTAGGTATGAATGACCATCACTTGGCCCTCAAAACTCGCTGCACCTCTACCTAGACCCCAAACTTATGAGTTTTAAGCTGTTTCCAAGTTTTTCAGGGGTAAGAGTAAAATTTTTAATTAAAAACACTGAAGAAAAATATTGATCTTCTAACTGCTTTCTCAGCTGAAGTGTGGCCAAGAGAAGAGGTCAGGGAATGCATGCTTTGGTGATGCAAAGCATGGTAAGAAAATCATCTGTCATGTAATCCCAGCCTTTTACACCTGTTTTTAGGAAGCAAAGAAAATGATTTGTCATTTCCTAAGAAGACTGAAGCTGATAGTTAGAACCATGACAAGCAATATTTTCTGTGGTGCTGTGTGTCTTTTTTTTCCCTTTCAGCACGGTTTCTGGAGAAAAGACAGTCTTATGCAGCAAGTTTGTACGCAATGCAATAAAAGAGGTGGAAATTGCAATAAGATTCTTATCTTGCAACAGAATCATTTGGATGATTAGTCTCTGATAAAAAGTGATCTAAAGTACTGGGAAAGCACTCTATACAATAAACACAAGAACACTTTTAGCTTTTAACTGCAACTATCTGGTTTTCTCTGAATGGCGGGTGTTACGGCAAACCTGTTACTCACAACTGTTAAAGAGCTTTCAAGGACTGTGGAAACAATATGTAAATGTATACTTGGAAAGAAACCAGTTTGACTTTTGATTCAGATAGTCTTTTGAGAAGCCTATTGTTCTTCATAGATTTTTTAAATTACTGTCTTAATAACTTTTGTGCTACATTATTACTGGGCATTTTGGGAAACAGCTGTCTCTCCGAATGCAGAAACCTGAATTACTGAATTTGGTGTGCTTCAGTTTAGGCAATAGGAGAGTGGGAGTTTTCAGTAATGCGACTACAAGTCTGGACCTCCAAATTCCTTGCAAATTTCATTTTGATGCATTAGTCTTTGCTGGACTGGAGCCATATATAAGAATAAACTGAGACATTCAGTTGTGGAATTAGTATGGAGAGGTTCACTTCTGAGCTGTGCCAAAGGGTAGAGCTGGTTGATGTTTTCAGTTGTGACATGAAAACAGATCAGGGTAGTTTAATCAGTGAAGCAGAGAGACTTAGAAAGATATGAAAAAGAGCTGCTCTTACACCAGTAATAGACTGGCTGGATGAAGCAGGTTGTATTCACCTATCTCCTTCATTTGCTTCTGTTCTTGCTTCTGGTTTGTTTTTTCCCTAATTACTTAGAAAATACATGCAGTAAATTATGTCAAGGCAAAGCCTTTAGGAAATAAAAAAGTAATACAATAGCTGTATTAGATGGGTATTAAAATCTCAGAAGCATGTCTAAGTTGATCTGCAGTGAGAAACACCAGTAAGTCAATGGGTTCTGTCTCTCCGTCGTGCTGGAAAGGTTCCATATGTCCTGTCCAACCCAGAAATCTGAGTTTACCTTTTGCAGAAAAGTGAGGCATAGAGAATAGGGAAAGGAGGAGGAAGAGGGAGCTGTACACACCCTGGTCTTGCCCTGACATGGAGTACTGCAGCACTCCCAGGTCTCTCAACATAGAAGGACCCAAAGTATTCAGTAAAATTTTGTTCCTAACTTTGTCATTTATTGATTCTGATTTATACATATACATATATATATAAATATATATATAAAACCACAAAATACACAATTATGCAGCTTAACCATCAGGTAATTATTTTGCCTTTTAATGTCATCTTTTTTGCATATCTGGTGAGTTTTTGTCAGTGATGTTAGATCTTGTTCAGAAAAATATATTTGAGCTCTGTGTGTACATGCATGAGTGCCTATAAACGCCCACACGTGAAAGGTGATGCAATTTCCCATTAATGTTTGGAATAGTCTCAGCTAAGAAGAGGTAAACAGTGGCTTGACTTCCCTGTCATAAATAATGACAGTGACTAATAACATGATTCCCTTGTGTAGGACCCTTCACAGACTTTACCCTGCAGAACAGGGATAGGGGAGCATGGGAGCAATGGCTGGGTTGGTGCCTACCCTGTATATTTGCTCAGCTTCATATACTAATAGCAGAGGCAAAGTTAGGAGCTTGAACTCTGCGGGTTTAATCCCTAGTTCTAATTATCAGACAATTTCCTTTACTTTGAAAGTGTAACAGTAGATAGGGAACCTATAGTACCATGCTGATACTATTCTCCTAGGCATACACCATTAACCATGGTCGGGGACAGCACTACGGACACTACAGAGATCTTTGTTGTGATCCAGTATAGCTGTTCTTTTCTTTCTGTTTTTTTTTTTAATTAGCTATTGCCATTATCTGGTACCTGAAATTCCATGTTTTTCTCATCTGCTTGGTATAGAAATTAGAAATGTGACATCCTGACATCAATGTTGGCTTTTAATAACTACAGCACATTGCTAGCACGAGGCAGGAAAACAAAAAAATTAATTTTCTAAAGCAGTTTGAGGAGAGTATCTCTTGTTGGAGAACAGACTACACACTCAGAACTAACCATCCTATAATAGTGGTCGTAGAAGTAGGGAATATTGGCAGGCATCCATTGTACATAATCCACTGCGTAATTATATTTGATAGCAGCTTTCTGGTATGTGTGGATAATAAACAGTTCATGTATCTATGAATCTGGAATGCCCCTAAAATGAGATAGTGCATGTTCAACGTTAGTTTCCCAAGTCATTTTCATCCTGTAATGTTACATTACATTTACTAAATAGATTAAACTGTGTTGCAGCATTAAGGGATACATTAGTCCAGTGGACAAGCAAGAGGATTTATGCAAGGAATATTGATTGATTTGAATAGAAGTTATGAGTGTAAATCCATGTGTAATGCAATCACATCATACTCTAGAGAATACCAGTAGAGGTGTTTTTATCCTGAAAACACAGCAGCCCACTATTTGCAAAGTCTAATTTTCCTTTAAAATTGTAGTCAGCATTTTATAGCCACTGTTATATACATGACTTCAGCATGCATTGCATTCTGTGCCTACTCTAGAAATATTGAGGTCTAAGCAAATGTGCAGTATAATGAAATCAGTAACAGTTACCATTTGGATTCAGTGACACTGTATTTCTATGCCTCTGATATGGACAACATTAAAGAATTGTCTACCAGAAGCCATCACTCCCCACCCCATGGCACTATGGTGATGTGAATAATCCTCAACAGCCTCAATTCCACAAAAAAGGCAACTATTCCTACAAAACTGCATAGGTTGAAGAGACAAAAGGAGATTAATAGATACAAGCATAAGTAATTTTTAAGTCAGTGTAACATATATATTATATAAAAATATATCTTTATCTAATTAAGTTTTTAATTTAAAGTGCATAGCTATTTTAGATGATGTGATAGGTTAGTATATTGGAATCACTTACCAATATTCACAGCATTGCATTGTCATTTATGACAGTTTAGAACAGTGTCATCACTGAATGCCAAATACAGGTAAATTACACTGGCTGGTATAATTTGTTGTCATGCATACTAATTTTGATTGCTATTAAAGTTTTGCCTTCCTTCTAATTCCAGCTTTCTAATCAATGGAATTGTTTAAGGCAGACCAAGTATTCCCCTTTGCAAGTCATTGCTATGTATTTATCAGATAATTGGGGAAAAACAGAGGGAGGTGCACTGATAACATAGTAGACAGAGTGACCGGTATCAAACACTTGCTATTAAATGTTGGAGAGCAGGGTCTCCATGTTACCAGAGCTTTTCTAGAATATATAAAACTACTTGCTTAACCAGTTATGCATGCTGTCACAGCTGTTGCTGACTAAATACTATTACTGTGTTTGTACTCAGGAATGGTACGTAATCAGAAATTCAGACCACTAGACAGGAGATGATCTCAGAATGACCAAGTTCATCCCAGTTCTCTGGAGAAGAATTAGATCATTTCCAAAAGACATTTGCCTCCTCTGATTGTCTGACCCTGTGCTAGAATACTTGTACTTAGCTATATACTTGTCTTTAGAAAGTGTTTCTTAATGCCTAACATAGATCTGTAAGTAAATTAAGCCCATCATTTCTGATATAGATCAATAAAGAGCACAGATCTGCTGGGCAAGATGGATGGGGCCTTGAGCAACACGTTCTAGTGGAAGGTGTCTCTGCCCATGGAAGGGAGGGTGGGACTAAATGATCTTTAAGGCCCATTCCAACCCATTAACACTCTATGATTCTATGATAGGCCCACATAAATCAATCGATACAACATCACTCTCAGTTAATTCTGCCTAAGAAAACACAGCTCCTTGTTGCAGCTGCTGAACAGCAGCTATCCTTATCCCCTCCATCACCTGACTGATAAGACATGATGCTGCTTTAGGGCATCAATTTCTTACCAGCTCCTGGCAGTTTTACACTATTCATTTTTTCTCCAGTCAAATACTATATAATTTCAACTTTACATTACATTTACTTTTACTGACTGACACTAGAGATTATAGGTCTTCATATTTCTATTTGATTTTTTTGGCTAAATATTCATTATTTTATAGTGACATCATACTGGAGGGATGCCTCTATCTTATACATCAGTTTTTCTAGCATGCTATGAACAATGTTACTGCATTTTTCACTAGGCAGAAGCAAATAAGTCATTTGTTTCCAAAAAAAATGATGACACAGATGGTATGTTGAAGTTCTGGGTGTACTGGCAAATTCCAAATCAAATTCACCTAGTTCTCAAGTGCAACAAAAAGAAGGCTTACTGGCCATCAGCCACATAAGTGTCATGTGGGCTCTGGGATAAAGTAGGTTCTCTCTGAACAACAGAGGGAAACCCACAAGTGGAAAACGTTTATCTGCATTCAAAGTCTGCTCCCTTTCTGTGAAACACTGACAGAAGAAAAATGTATAAAATCTTGTTTTAGTCACTGTTACCAACAGATAAGACCACGCTTACTTGGGGACAGATCAGCTGAGTAAAGTCCCGTTTTCTGGGGCCAACTTTCCTGATCACAGCTACATTCTAAAATTAGTCATATTCTGAGTCATTTTTTAAGACATTTATGACACAAAATTTAGGATTATGGTGTACAAATAAAACAGACTCTTCTCTGAAAGCTTCCACAGACAACATCAGTTTTCACAGCTAAAGATCTGTCTCTGCTTCTTTCCTACACTGAATGGAAAACAGAGATTAAGAAGTATTCTACAGAAGACATGAAGAAAGACACAGCCATGCAGTGAATATATATGCTCAGATGTAAATACACTTATCTGAGCTCATGTAAAAGCTACTAAAACAAATAGAGCAGAAAGAAAGCAGGAAGAATCCTACCCATGCCAAATATTGCCATAAAGAAGTGTAGAATATAACAGCAATGAACAATGACTGCAAATTAGGCAAAACTTTTGGAAGCAAATAAAACACAGGTGCCTTCTCTACCACATCACTCAATTTCTGATTATTTCCAGCTTCTGGGTGGCTGATATTTCTGCACCAATGAGCCTCATTTCAAAAAAATCTGAATCTTGAGGCCAAGACAGATACCCCTCAGGTCTGCACTCTGGGCTGAAAGGAAGAGTGCCAGCATGAGACCACAGATGGGAGATGGCATCAGCTCCTTGGGAGTTCCACCTTGTGCTGCATGCCGCAGGGTCCCAGGATGAGCTGGCAGTGCCCATCTCAGCAGACTCCGCTGGCTTGCTTCCCTCCTGTCATTCTTGTTAGGGATTTGGATTACCTAGCAGCTTCCACAGTGGCACAGCCTGCCTTGCTCTTCTTTTTCCCTACTGATCTGCAGTGATTTTCAGTGAATTTGTTCCCTTCCCTATCCTTCCATTTCCCTGGCTCTAACTGCAAGTGCTTTGGTGCAGACTGCCTTTCAGCATGATGCTGCATAGCATGGAAGGCAAGAGGGGACCTACTTCTGAGGTAAAGCTTTAGGGAACAATGCAAGTACAGTTAGCAAGCCCTTTTCTTGACAGTAGGCATATATTTTGCCTTTGATCATTCATGGCATAATAATTCCCAAAACTCAACTTTCTGAAGAGTCTCAATAAAATTCCTTGGGTCTTGCCTCAAGGCTGGATAAGAAAATACGTCTGATGGGTTCTCTCAGGTGTGGTCGTTGGAGTATGCAGACTATACAGAGACAAGTAAGAGGCTTGTGTTAGTAGTAGGCATGCCTTTCACATGGCATGTTTCTTGGACACTCCTGTGACTGGTAATTACTAAAGCATACACAAACAAATACGGGGAAATATGTGTATGCTTAAATGCCTAACATTATGTTATGGTTCTTTATCCTAAGAAACAATAGCCCCACAGTGTACTTTATTACTGTAAAAACAGGAAGATACAGTTTGTAAAACATAAAAACTATCTGCTGTAAACAAAGGTTCTGATTGAAAGAAAAATAGACTAAAAAAATCTTACTGTAATTGGCTTAGATGCCTTAATCACTGCTAATTATGGTGCATATGTTTTACATGGATTTCTCTCACGAATTAGTTAAAATATTACATGAATGTTAATGTCTTGTTTTTCTGTAAATATGTTAGAATTTTTATGTGTTCTTGTTCAACCAAGTTACATATGAAAAATATTTTCATATTTCACATTGGAATTAATTCTTAGTGTTCAGTTATATCATCTTTCTTATTATGCCCCTGCTTCATGAAAAGTAGCTTTAAAATATTTAGTTTATATTTATAGTCCATTTTCACACAGCTACAACACAGCAAACGATTGGTGAAAATAATTATTTGCCAAGTTTGGTATTAGATGTGATATCTAAAATATCATTTAGGGAATAACTCTCTGTGCAGCATAATTACTACTTTTTTGCTTATAAGACCTATTTTGGCTTGCTAAAGGGAACTTCTGAAAAGTCATAATTTATGCTAACATTTTAAAACAAATTCTGGCTACTGCAAATTTAAATATTCATTTTCATAATAGTTAGCTGATATATCTCTACTACAATAGTTGGTCTCTCATCAGTTCCAGTGTTTTCTTGAGGATAAATGCCCCCCCAAAATGGTTAAAATCAACTTAGCTGAGACTGAAGATGCAAGTTAAACAAACAACAAAACCCAACAATAATAATGTAATAAAAACAAACTATTTTCCAACATCTTTATGAAAATCTTTGAAAAGGAATTATCATGTTTTGCAGAACATTTCTTAAAAGATCAAACTGAATCCTCAGCAGAACCTCAGCTGTTCTCAAAACACAGATAAAATACACAAAGCAAAACAATACACCGTGTCTCATCATTTCTGAAAGTCTTAGTCTATTCATCACAAACTCTTGGTATTGACCACCACTACCAGCTTCTTTTAATGAACTGCTTTTACGCATTCTGGTAATTGCTTGTTATCCATTTCCACGCCACTGGCTTATTCATTATTTCCAGCCAAACAGTACAGACCTCATTTCATGAAAATGGTTTGCATACAGCATATAACATAATTTCTTTTTAGTTTTAATGGAGTTTGATTGCAATTTAATTCAGATTCAAGTAACATATTAGAATTTTCCTGTTCAAATCAAATCCTGTCAAATTCGGATGAAATGCATTTCAGTATAAGTGGATTCTCTTTTTCACAGTGATTTTAAAGTAATAATAGAATTAAAAATACTGGAATTGAAAAATATTGAAAAACATAATTTCACAAAGAACATTTGTATGTAAAATCAGAAAACAGTGATGTAGAAATTTCTTCCTCTTTCAATACGCATTCCCAAATCTTTGTTTTTCTAGAACAAAAAATACTTTGGAATTATGTAAATGTAGAAATAGCTACTAATGCTAGTCAGAATTAATTTAACAACAGTATTTAATAAGCTTTTTAAAGTATTAATTTCTAAAAATAGCTCTAGATTTCTAAAAATTAAGATATTTTCAATTAGAAAAGAAATAAGGGATTTCTTAATTTCTATATAGAGAAGCTTTCATTGTTGATAAAAAATAAATGTATAATTACCTCTTTTAAATCAGAAATGTTTAAAGTAGCTTGTTGTTTTCATGAACACAAACTTAAAGCTATTTAAAGATTTTTTATGAAAAGAAAAAATCTTTTATTTAAGGTTTCCTTTTTATGATTTATAACTATTCTAAAATGCGTATTGCTTGAAACATCTCCTTGACTTTGAATTTTAAAGCAAATGCAAGAGATTTTTTTATTTTCAAAGAACCTGACAATTCAGGTAAGAAATTTCAGCCTCTACAACAAATTAGTCATAATATTATCAGTTTTAGCCAGTGTTTATATTTAATTGTGTTTGGAAATTTTCCCCTGACATCACTTAACTTGTATATAAAGAAAATCGAGAAAATTGATTTAGGTCACTTTAGATGTTTGTATAGTTTTTTTGAACTCTGCACTTTGGGAAACAGAGTAGTTTGATTACCTGATCTTCAGATGGAAAGAAAAAAATAGTCATATCGTTTTTTTGAAAAAGACACTGAAAAAAATCTGATGAGCATATAAATCCACAGTAACTAGGTGGCACTTCCATGTTATAAATTCATTCAGGTTGACAGCATGAGTTTATAATCCCCTGTGGCAATCTCTACTGACATCAGAGAGGCACAGAAGGCAGAAACAGAACAGAAAGGCAGATAGAACACTTTTAAAGACAGAACCATTACATATACTCTCCCAAAACACTGGGAAGATTTAAGATGAAAGGGTGATCTTTGTGTTATACACTGTTCATCAGGAGAATGATAAATCAGCACATTTGAGCACAGAGATAAATGTCAGAGGACTGCAGAAATTCCCTTTCCACGTTTATCCTGAACATGAGGCTGCATATTTATCTGGCCAAAGGACCCGGTGCTCCTCACCCCCCCTTGGAAACAGCACAGTTAACAGAGCCCGACTAGAGTTTAAAAGTCCAGAGATTTTCAGGGAGGCTTCACTTCTCCCTCTCAAAAGTGAAGCCTATTGCATGTAAAGTGAGACTGCTAATGCCTCTGAAACCTGAGGAAGGTTTTGTGTACCTAGCTTGTTACAGCTGCCTAAAGGGAAGGGAAAGGAAGGGAAGGGAAGGGAATACAGTTAAGAAATGCATGAATGTTATGAAACAGAAAAATGAAGGGAGGTGGCATATGTGCATGTGAACATTTTAGTGTGATGTGATTTTCCTCATCTTTTATAAAGAAATATTTGACCTGTGCATTTGAATCTCTGATACGTTTACATTTAAAGGTTATGGTGTTTGCCATTAATTTCAGAATATTTTTCTGATAAAGCATGGTCTTCAGAAATTGATGAGGAATTTCTGTGATTTTAAACTATGAGTATAAATTAAGTTTGTGCAAAGTATGTGAAAACACTCACATGCCGCTGGCCTTTTCCTTGAAGACCTGAGAGGTATCAGTTCTCTCTGAGGGAAATCAGGCATCTCCCTTCTGCCCTCATCCAGTTTCCCCTTGCTGGCCCCCTCCCCAGGTGCTGCTTCTAAACCTCTCAAGAAATAGGAAGGGTATGTGGAATTGCTGGGTCAGTTTTGAAGCAAGGAAACCAAATTTTATCTAAGCTATAGGATTTCATATATGCTGGATAGCACTGTAAGCCCAAATAGAGTAATTATATGGTTCTTTCTGATATTCTTTTTGTTTGTAATTTATTTTTTTAGTTATTGTAAATCAGTGCATTAATGTCAAGTCCTAGACATACACTTTTTGAGTTATAAACCCACTTAGTTAAATTACACTTCCTGTTGTATAAGGGGATTTGAGTCCACTCCCTCCCAGTTAAACCAATATCAGAGCTGGTTCTGGAGCTGAACCGTGGTCATCCTTGAAGTCCAGAAGATCGTGTGCTGGAGGGTACCAGCTAGGAGAACTGGAAACTAGGCTGCGTGTTTTTTCCCCCACGGAAACAGAGTAGATATATATACGTTTTGCGATTTTTTGTTTTCCTGTAGCTAATTTCAGTATTTATAGGAAGCAGCTCCATGCAGAACATTCTCTGCATCGGAGAAGGGGTGCCCGCGCACCCAGCTCCTCCTCGCACTGTTCCCTGCTTGCCCTGCTGCATCTCCCGCTGCAATCCTGTCGAGGCAAAGGCTTAGCTGGGTGTGGGGGTTCCCGAAAGCATCTTGGGCGCTTACTTCCTGCCGGAGCTCTGCGCTGTGAATGGAAAGTAGAAAAAAAAAACAAAAAAAAACAAAAAAAAACCACAGAAGAATCCGGGTTTTTCTGGAGAAGGGAAAG